>CM075863.1:16153841-16441341 GCA_038021265.1 Cyprinella venusta
TTGCTAGAGTATTTTAGGTGGTTGCTAGAGGGTTATAAGTGGTTGCTAGGTTATTCTGAGTGGTTGCTATGTTATTCTGAATGGTTGCTAGGCAGTTTACTAGGGTTTTCTAGGTGGTTGCTAGGGTGTTCTTGGTGTTTTCTGTTTTTCATAAGGCTGCATTATGTTCTGGTGCCGAAATATGGCTTACTCATGATGTTATACGGTTGTTAGGGAGCTCCAAATGGTTGCCAGGAGATGACTAGACAGTTAGTATGGATAAACTAATAAACTGGTAGAGTTATATTATAGATATATTATATTATAGTATATATTATTATAAAATATACTATTAGAATAAACTAATAGACTGGATGTCTGTCCAAAAGAGCCAAAGCCTCTCGTCTCTATGATATTATGTTTCATAAATGAACTGTAAACAAATTATTGTACAAAAACTGTCAATGACTGATAAACAAACGTGAAATTACAGAAGATTATCCAAATTGATATAAAGTGCACAAAACTTTTCTAAAGTGCACAAGTTTTCATTAAACGTTTTACCGATAACACTTATTTTACAGGACTTTCCTGAATTATTACTAACAAACACATTGAGTGTAATATAAACACACACACGCACGCACACACACTGTAACCCAATCAGAAGATTAAAAACTAACACATCTCTCGAGATCTCAGCGTCTCCACTTACTACAGACTTTATTTCTTTGATGCTGAAGGTCTTGTGGAGAATGAACAGTTTAGATGTGGATGATTTATTGTAAATATTAAAGTTGTGATCAGTGTTTGCTTTAGTTGAGCTCTTGACCCTTCAGTGTGTGAGTTTTGAACATTCGTTTTTTGCTGCACCGCCCTCGTCACAGCATCAGCAACCCCTGGTGGACTAACATAATACTGTAGCCTACTTAAAATGTATATTGCTGTGTCTGAAATCTCCACTCAAACCCCTACTCCCTACCCCCTATATATGGGGGAGAGAGCAGAGCACTATATAGTGAGCTCAGCAGCATAATAGAACAACACTTTCGGACACTACTCGATCGTCTCTCGGCGCCGTTGATTACATCATCTGTCACCTGGTGCCGAGCCGGCTCTGGGCTAAATATTAGTGATGGCAGTGTGATGCTGAAGCTTCGATACGTGCTTCGAAACCCTGAACTACAAACCTAGAGAACCACTGCTTCAAAGCTTGCTTTGGTGCAAAAAAATCATGTGACATATGACGTCCCAAGCAGCAAGTGCTTCATTGCCTGAATGAATCATCTGACTGGTTTGCGGTCCAATCAGGTGATTCACTGGAACGACGCATCTCGATTCTGACAGGTGATAGGTTGAAACAGTTTTGAGCGCCTTTTAGTCTTTATAACCACTCTAAACAATGTACAATTTGTAGAGTTGTCGTAGTAGGTGTGTTATTGCTGTCGAGTTGTTGGTGTTGCGTTTGTATTGGATCATTATGGAACCAGCCAGGAAGAGAGATCGTTCTGACATGTGGGAACACTTCAATCTTCAATCTAATGAATCTTAATAAAAATCTTTGAGTGTTCCCTATCCCAAAAATCACCCCCTGCCATAGTTACACAAGCACACCCAACCTATGCCATATTTTCCCAGCAATCTCTCCTAAATAACACAAAACATACATTTATCAATTTTTTATTTGTAAATAGAACATTATGCTCAGCATTAGCGTGTGCATCAAAGAGTTTTCAAAGGAAATATAGTTACAAATCCAAGGGTGATCTTAGCAAAGATGCTTCAGAACTAAAGTAGTTTCTCCAATACTGTTCACTGATTAATTTGACTGCAGCCTTGCTTTTCGCCAGGAGAGGTCGCTGCAACTGAAGCTTCGAGTAATGAACCCATTTTTAAACCATTTGGCTCAAGTGGTTCAGTGCTTCACAAAAGCTTCATTTGGCCATCACTACTAAATATATTTGCAATGCATGATGGTATGTAGGGCTTAGGTTAGTGACCATCAGTTGTACACTACTTTTCAAAATGCATTCTGGGATACATTGAGTGGACTATATAGGGTATAATAATCATCACTATACATTCAGACAGCACTACAAAATGGCGAGCTCACTATATAGTCCACTATATGGTGAGTAATGGGTGATTTCGGACACAGCATATATGATATATATATATATTTATATATATATATATATATATATATATATATAATATTTCATTTTAAATAGACATAACATACTGTATTTGATATGGGATTAAAATGATGGGCAGTGTGTAAGATATAAACTAATGATTAATTTCATATCAGATCATGTGAGCAGAGAGTGCATTTCTGAATATCCCGCTCCGCTCCCTCGCTCGCCCTATAGGCTCTATGCGCGAACCCTGCTGACGTGTGTTCGAACGAATCTCAGTCAGCGTCTTTACTTCCGGAAGCGCGTTCTGCAGGCCAAGTGTATAGAGAGCCTAAGTCCCTCCCCTTCCGGTCAACCACCATGGGACCTTACTTCGGAAAAATATTGAATGGTAGTCAATGGCAAGAGACAACAAATATTTTGATCTGGTTTGAATTGTGCCCTGAATTACACATTTGATGTTTGTCAATTTAAAATATACATTTTAAAGTAAAGAAAGTCGCAGTTTGATGTAAAAGCGTTGAGGTATAAGACTGTGAAAATATGTAATTACAAAGACTACAAACCCCAAAGGCGCACATTTTCTCTCAATGAATGAAGCTAACTTTACTGAGGCTAACGTCTGTCATTGTTTCTACAGTCTTCCGTTATAATCGTAACGTTACGCCGTCCTACCTGAGTGTTTTGTACCAGACTGCACACACACGAGCAGCGGATCTCGTTTCGCTTCCCGGGACATGTAGTTCACAGAGCGATTTTCACATAAAACTAAATGTTACTCTTCTGTTGTATGACAAACTGCGACGTTTTTGACTTTGAGAATCATCTTTTTAATTGACAAACATCATATGTGTAATTCAGGGCACAGTTCAGACGGAATAAAAAGATAAGTTGTCTCTCGCCATTGACTACCATTCATATTTTTTCCGAAATAAGGTCCGGAAGGTGAGCCGGAAGCGAAGAGGCGGGACTTAGGCTCTCTATAGCGGCAAAACTGTAATAAAATCCATTTTCTCAGAAACGGAGACAACGATTTTAGAAACGCTGATTCGCTTGTCGAATTTCGTACGATATGAGAGAATACTAACACTCGAAGATGTTGATTTGGCTCGAAATATATAATTTAAATAACTTCTCTTTTTTTCTCTTGTGTGACAGCTTACTGCCTCACAGTGTTGTTAACATCATTCACGTTAACCGGAGGATGTTTTTATAAACAGCAAGTGTAATTTGACACTATGACCGGCTTCTGACCATAGACTGAAGCAGCACCGGAAGTAAGTGGGCGTGCTGAGACAAATATGAAAGCGATCGTGCATAGAAATAAGGGCTCTTCTTCTTCTTCTTCTTTGACTGCTTAACGGCGGATGCGGACTTACTTAGCGCACTACCGCCACCCTCCATATACGTTGTGCTTGATGATCATTACAACTCAAAAAAAAAAAAAAAAAAAAAAACCTACACTCGCTCAATGATCCTAGTGTTCTTTAAAAATTCAAACACATATTTTATTATTCTATGACCGGAAGCTTTAGACAAAATATCTTTATAGATAAACCTTTCCCCGCTACTCTCTATTTTCCTTTTCATTAAACTCCTTTCTCTCTTAAATTTCTTACACATCATAAAAACATGTTCCACTGTTTCTGGCATATTACATATCTCACAGTTTCCTGACTCATGTTTTCCAATTAGCTCAGCTGTAATGTTTTGTTTAGTCCAGTGTGCCCTTCTCATTCTTGTAAAAATTTGTTCTTCTCTTCGACTTCTTACAACCAGACGACCTTGACCAACCTTAGGATTTATCATGTAAAAACCCCTCCCTTTATCACCCCTATCCCATTTATCTTGCCACAGCTTTTTAACATGTCTTTTAATTATTGACTTAGCTTCTGACCTTGATATTTTACATATAATAGACACATTTGTCGCTTTCAAAGCTTGTTTAGCAAACTTGTCTGCCATCTCATTACCAACCATACCTACATGGGCCGGAACCCATACAAACTTTACATGTGTCCCCCCATTTTGAATACTGTGAAGCAAAGTCAATATCTCACATACAATATCATGCCTCTCACTCAAATTACCTAATTTAAAATTTTCTAAGGCTGACAGCGAATCGGAACACACAACTACTCTCAGTGGTTTAATTTGTTCTACCCACTGCAACGCCATCACAATTGCTATCAGTTCTGCTGAGTACACTGACAAATGATCTGAGACTCTTGCATGAAATTGAATATCAAACTCTGGTATATGCAATTGCCACTTTTCCTGTTTCTGGTTGTTTTGATCCATCAGTAAAGATTTGCACATATCCATAATAATTATCCACATATCTCATAGCCACTTGACCACTATCCCCCTTATAATTTTTAATTTTTTCATGTAAAGTTATATCAACATCTGGAAGCATCATCATCCACGGTGGGTGTGGTGGATAGACTACAGATGGACTAAATTCAAACTTTTCTATATCCGCTTCTTTTATCTTTTCTCGTATACTTGCACTAAATGACTCTCTCTTACTTTTTTCCTGCTCCCATGTTGAAATAAGGACACTTTTAGTTGGATGACTTTCCATATGCCCCTCTAAATTAACATAATATGAAAATGACATTTGTAGTCGTCTCAACTCAAAAGGCACTTCTCCTACTTCAACCTGAAGCGCTGAAATAGGGGAAGTTCTCATTGCTCCTGAACACAGCCTAAGGGCCAAACCCTGAATAACATCAAGCTTCTTTAATTCAGATTTTGCTGCAGACCCATAAGCTATGCACCCGAAGTCAACAATAGACCTAATCAACCCCACATATAATCTTTTCATTGACATCATATCTGCTCCCCAGTCCTTATTGCACAAGCATCTAATTATGTTAATGGCTTTCTTACACTTGTCAACAACCTTTTCAATATGATTATGCCAGGTAAGTTTAGAATCAAAATACATACCTAAAAATCTCATACAATTTACTCTTTCTAACTCTCTACCATACATTTGAAATTTAAACCTTTCTTCAATTTTTTTAAAAGAGAAAAATACTACCTTAGTTTTCTCAACAGAAAACCTGAATCCCCATTTCCCAGCCCATTCTTCAACCAAGTCAATAGCCTTTTGCAAATGTTTAACAATGAATTTAACATTTTTACCTCTTTTCCAGAGAGCGCCGTCATCTGCAAACAATGATTTGCCTATACTATAATCAAGTGTATCATATATATAATTTATCATAATAGAGAACAGAATTGGTGAAATAACACTTCCTTGGGGTACCCCATTTTCCACAAATACACAATCAGAGAAGCTGCTGTTTATCCTCACCTGAATTTGTCTATTGCTTAAAAAGTCCTTAATCCAAAAATACATTTTCCCATCTATTCCAAGCCTTCGAATTTTAATTAACACACCTTCCTTCCAGAGCATATCATATGCTTTTTCCATATCAAAAAATATGGCAGCAACTATTTCTTTACACACTTGGGCCTTCCTTATATCACTCTCCAATTTAATAACTGGGTCCATTATTGATCTTCCTTTCCTGAAGCCACTTTGAAACGGCGTTATTAAATTCTTAGATTCAACATAAAAGGTCATTCTCTCCACAATCATTCTCTCCATTATTTTACCTAGGTGAGACGACAAAGCAATTGGCCTATAATTAGAAGCCATAGTAGGATCTTTCCCCGGCTTTCTAATAGGGATAATAACAGCCATTTTCCAACTCTTCGGTATTTTCCCTTGCTCCCATACCCTATTAAATAACTCCAATACAGTATTAAGAAAATAAGGGCTCTGCTTCCGACTAAAGATTTTATAGTCAACTAGTAGACTAGTTGCTCATTAAATCCATTAGTGGACAAATCGCCCCTTTATATTAATTTAATGACTTGAATTGTAAGCTATAGCGTTTACAGCAGGGGTCGGCAAGTAAATGGCGGTGTAACTGACAGAGAAGTCAGTTAATATTTTATGTTTATTTGATTTGTGTATTAAGGACTCTTAATTTGAACTGCCTTGTAAAGAGCTATTTGAGCAGAGACTTTTATTATGAAAAGCTCAGAGTGACGGAGAAAAAGAAAGTTGTCCACACCGCATGGCCAGTCGGAGCTGTATTCGACATTTCTAAAGAGTATTTAAGTTAATTTAATCATCTGAAGTTACAGAAGATCTGATAAGATGCAAGATTAAGTTCTCCTTTTGGTAATAAGCAGCCATGAAGTAAGTTTGTCATGTATATTATATGTGATAATGTGGATTGTGTTGCTGTATGGAAAGGAGTGATATCTAACGTATACAAAGACTGTTAAAGCGAATTTTGCTCTGTTCAGAAGGTTTACAAAGACAACATTTATTTATTTGATTTATTTATGAAATTTTACATTCTTTATTGTAACATTATTTCTTATATATTCAGTTCTCACGGCATCTTGAGTTGGATGGTTATCCTCATGGTGAACCAGTCAATAAATCGCCTGTCATCAGAGAATCCTTGTGCTCGTGAAATTACTGGGGGGAGCTACAGGCGGGCCATAACATAGTCAATGGACAATTAAAGAAAATAATTGATTAAAAATGCAACTAGAATTGCCTGTGACAGACTGGTATAGTGCCTTTTGTAACTGGTAGTGAGCTGTTATTCCATGTTAAATCCTGCATATTCGATTTGCTGATTTCATTATAGAATATCGAATAGGTCGTGCGTCGTGTGATTATTGTCTAAAAAATCCAGATGTTTTCGTTGCTGATTCGGTGGTGACGCCGTGTTCATGTAACAAGAGGATGATGCTGCCAATAACACAAAAGCTGTCACAAGGAACTGGCAAAAGTACACTGAAAAAAATGATTCTGAGTGCATGTAAATGTTATGTAATTAAAATGTGTAATATTAACAATAAAACGTTAAGTTTGTATCTTTACATAATATATCTGGTTTTGAATTTATCTTCATTTGTTCAAAACACAAGACAATGTGATTTATCTTCAAATTGAAGATAAACAATCTCTAATATTTAGAGATTGAATCTTAATTAATAATCTTAGTTAATTAGATAATCTCTAATTAACAATTCTAACAATATTTTTACCTTACAAAATTAATCTTAGTAATCCTAGCCAATCTTTTTAGATACACGCACTCAACAAACAATACCTTGTTTAATTTACTCAGTGCAAAAAATTACTCCCCTTCCTGTTTTTCTGGTCTGGAAACCCCATTTCAAATGAAGAGGAAGCCTACACGTGGACTGAACCCAAGGTAAGAATAAAGTTAGAAAAGTAGGCTAACAATAAATGTTACTTGGGTTTGTACATTCTTTACAGTGTTCCAATTGTTGTACAAAAATTAGGCTTTAAATGTAATTTGAAGATTGCTTTGTTGTACGTGGATTTTCTGTTGATTACCATGTGGCAACGCTGGGATGGCTAACGTTATATGTTGCTTTACGTGTAGTCTAACTAAATTGAAAATTTATATCGAATTTATATTAAATTTATATTGAATAATTGAATTTCTAAATTGAAACTTTGCAAGTGGCCATAGAATGGTTTGTTCTAGTGTAATTCAAAGCCAGCGTTATAATCTAGCAATAAGATAATGTAGTGCAAGCACGTCGATTTTTAGAGCAGCCATGAATAAATTAGGGTAACATCATTCGATTTTTTTCCCAACCTGGGCCTAATTTTATTCTTTAAAAAATATGTATTTGTGTGTAAGTGACCGATGGGAACAACAATCTTTTAAATTGCCCAGGTTTAGACCGCTTCAGTGTGCAGAGGTGAAATAAATAATTAACGTTATGCCTAGGCAAATCATACGTTATATGGGCAACTGCGTTCTTTTACATCTACAAAACCTGCTTCTGCATGTTTTACCACCGACATGCTATTCTAAGCGTCTGACAACATTACCTAAGATCGCGGACAGATCCTTGCCTTAAAATTCACACGTTAAAAAATTTTACTTGATCTAAAAAGTGACCATCATATTAGAAAGATTTAAGATTCCAGCTTGGATATTTGGCCACTATTTATGACAAAACTGAGTTGCAATGACTTTCCGTCTTTCTTTCTTTTTTTTCTTTTGTCAGATAGTGCAAATAACCATTATAATATCATTATAATTTATTTGTGTTCACATAGAATGAATTGACAGCATCCGTGAATGACTCCAAACGTGGGCACATTTTTAGAAATATTGATTTAGTTTGCGCGCCCTCTGTTTTTCTTCTGTTAGTAGTAATGTGCTGTTTTTACGTTCTATGGTTAGAGCGCTCATTGGGGGTTTTCAGCTGTCAATCATCTCGTGACCATAGTCCCGCCTTCAGCATGACGCGGTTCGCTGCACGCTTCCCCATCTGAGCTCCGACGGAAAACAAACCCAAAGTAACAATTAAACTGAAACTGAAGAAAATGTGCTTTCTGATAAGCAGGTCAACTAATTGCAGTGTTGTGGAGAGAGTAAAATGTTAAACTTTTTAATTAGGCTATAGTTGTAGTTACAATTTTTTGCTATGTTTTTGGTTTCTTGCATTGGTCAGTTAACCATAACACTGTGTCCTTACCAGGTGATTCTCCTGACAAGTAGGCTACACTGGATAAAGGTTTGTAAATTTCTCTAAATTGGTTTATTGTAGTGAGAAAACTGTGGGTATAGTTATAATGTCAAATGGCAAAATTCCTGTTGTCCTGTTTATATAGAAAGTTTTAGTGCACTTCAAATTTAGAGCAAAGAGCTGTATGCATTTTTCACATTAGCAAACAAAAAGTAGGTTAAATTCTCTCTTGTATATTTCACAGTTTTGTGATGACGACGATTCTGCAGCCATTCAAGAGGACATCACTTCATTTGTACTCAACATGTTTGTGGTCACCAAAGCCAGGGATGGAGGTCTCGAAAAGCAAGCTGGAATAGCCATCAAGGGAGAAGAGGTCCTTTTTAGAATTCCCAGTGTAGCACATGCTTGCACCTATACCTTATGGGCATTATTTATGCCTTGGAACTGAGCTATCCAAATAAACTAAAATACACTTTTGGAGGATGTTAACAAAAACATGCCCTCCAAAATCCAGCTTACTGGCCTAAAAGTATGACAGACGTTGTTGTTTATCGTTGTTTAACTCTGTTTGGACTTTTTGGGTCTTCACCATATCCCCCAGAGTTAAACAAGTCCACGTATACCCTTCTCATCTCTGTGCGTGCCGTAACAGTCAGACGCACCCACTGTTAGCCTAGCTTAGCACAAAGACTGAAGCTAAACAGTTCCAGCTAGCGTACTAATCTTAAAAATTTAACAAAATAACACCAATATTTCCTATTTACATGTTGTGTTTTTTATAGTCACAGTGTGTACAACTAACAAGGTCATATGTGACACAGCCATCTTCAAAACCGTATACATACAGGGAACTATATTCTCAGAAGGTGAATCACTTCTACTTAGTCGGAGTGATTAGCGCAACACTCTAAACGAACTCTCTGCTCCTCACCACGGGGCTTCTCAGGTGCTGTGAGAAAATCACTGCATAGAAGTAGAAGTACTTCACCTTCTGAGAATATAGTATCTAGTGTGTATACGGTTAGAAGATGTCTGTGTCTCATGTGACTTTGTTATTTGAACACTCTGTGACTATACAAATCACAACATTTAAATAGGAAAATGTTGGTGTTATTTTGACACTTATTAGGATTAGTATGCTAGCGGGACTGCTGACTTACTGACTAGGTTACTTAGGTACTGCTGTTTACCTCCAGTCTTTGTGCTAAGCTTGGCTAGCAGTGGGTGGGTCAGACAGACTTACGGTACGCACGTAGATGAGAAAGGTATGTATGGACTTATCTGACTCCGGGGGATAAGGTGAATAAGCTTAAGTCCCAAAAAGTCGGAGTGTTCCTTTAAATTCTTAGAATATGTTACTGTACATGACTGAAAAACACAAATGTATAGAAAATATTCTGTAAATGGTTATTTTTATTGAAAAGTCCTTACTGAGAGTGTTGAAATATAGTTAAACATCTGGTTGGTTGGTTGAGACTGACATAGTACGTTTAAAGGGTTAGTTCACCCAAAAATTAAAATGAAGTCATTAATTACTCACCCCCATGCTGTACCAACCCCGTAAGACCTTCGTTCATCTTCAGAACACAAATAAAGATATTTTGATTAAATTTGAGAGCTGGATCACTGCTACATAGGCTGCCTAAGAAAACTTGATTGAAACTTGTTTGTTTCTCCCATTGAAACTTGATGGCCCAGAAAATCAATTAAGAAAATGTTTAAATATTCTATGTGACTACAGTGGCTCAAGTATAAGTTTATATAGATCTTGAAGATCACAGTTCTCGCACATGCGTCGTGGAAATCTCTTGAACTCTCGTCTCAGGCCCACAAGGAAGAAAAGGAATAGTCGAATAAAGTTGTTCTTTTTTTTTTTCACACAAAAAGTAGTCGCGTCGCTTGATAAACTTATACTTGAGCCACTGTAGTCACATGGAATATTTCAACATTTTGTTCATTTATTTTCTGGGCCGTCAAGTTTCAATGTCTTAGGCAGCCTATGTAGCAGTGATCCACCTCTCAAATTTAATCTTCATTTGTGTTCTGAAGATGAACGAAGGTCTTACAGGGTTGGTACAGCTTGGGGGTGAGTAATTAATGACTTAATTTTCATTTTTGGGTGAACTAACCCTTGGTCACAGCATGCATATCTTGAAGTATTGAAGGGGAATTTTGTTACTATATTCCTGAAGACAATAAAGCCTGTCAACTTCCACTTAATGTTCCACTTCCATTCCTTTAGCACCACCATAAAGCACAATTTTCTATTGTACACAATGTTTCAACCTGTGAGGTGAATATATTTTATTATATAATTTAAAACATTTTATACTGACCTTATCAGTTTTTACTATTAATTTTTTTTTTACTATTTTACTATTAAACGTAGACTACTTTTAAACTTAGAATTATTCCTCGGCATCCTCGCATACTAAACTGCTTTAGAGTGATGTTAACATTTAAGCTGTTGAGAGAAAATGGCACTATCAAAGAGTCTAATGCTGTGTTCACACCGGACGCGAATAGTGCGTCAAATTCGCGCCTGACACGTCTAGTTTGACGCTTGACCACTTTGTGTTAATTCGCATGTCAAGAGTGAAACTAACACGCGTAAAAACAAAAGTTTTAAGCGAAATTTACGCACGTCAGAATCGAAATCCGTTGGCTGCCATTTTTTGACTGAGCATTCATAGAGAGAATCACCGCTCTGTATTTACTCTGGAGAGCAGAACAGCGGCGTGGGGATCATCGTCGCCATATATTTGTGTCCACCGGACCCTTCGGAGGCGAACCGTTTGGCTAGTTTCACCATTTGCTCGCTCCAGGAGCTGCGGATGACGGCCGCTGTCAGCGGTACTTCCGCCTGTCACGCGTTCAGTTTGATGACCTGTTGTCCCGCATCGGAGCGAGGATCACCCTCGCCCTCATCCATTTAATCTAGCTGTCATTTCATTTTGTTTTGATGATAAATAGAGCCAGCCTTAAAAAGTTATTAACCAGTCCTGTGATTTTTCTCTCTCTCGTGTCCAGACACGAACTTATGCACATGTATGTTGGTTGTCTTTCCATCATAATAATATTTCATATAATCTAGATATGGAATAAATAACATTCAATACAAAATGAACATGTCTCGTATATTGAAATAAAGTTTTAAGTGATAAAATATTTGCTTTGTTGTGCATAATCCCACCATGCATTTAGTCATATTACAAAATAATTTATTGAAGCATCCAGATACTCCACCATGTGAGCAAGCATCTAGGCTCCTGATTGGTTAACGCGGTGTGAATTGACACCAAAGTTCAGATTTTTCAACTCGGGCGGCAGACGCGAATTCGTGTCAAATGCGGGAATGCACAAATGGCACTAACTAAATCATTTGCGCTTAATGCGCCAGACGCTCAATTCGTGCCATTCGTGCGAACTTGATGCGCGAATGAGGCGTATTCGCGTCTTCCGCGGCACGCTCAACGCCTCATTCGCGCCGCAGGAATTTTTTCAAAGAGTCAGCCAGGAGTGATGCAGCTTTTGATATAATGTAAGAATAGTTCTGTTAGCACACGAGTTAGGACTGGGATACGCCAATTCTTCTGAGGAAATCAAAGATTTTAAGTTTTGCTAATTTTATCTCCCTGCACTTTGTTAAACTGGTCTTCAAATGCCTAAATAACGCTGTGTTTTGAATTAGCTAAAAACACTGACACATACATCTGATGACTGTTTAAGTTTATCTGTTTTTTTTGAATCTGTCCCTATCTAAATAAACAAACAAACAACAAAAACTCCTCGAAGAAAACCTCCAAAATGTTGTGTATCTTTGCTGAAGACATTTCAGAGTAGGGCTGCAACGATTAGTCGACATTGTCGACAACGTCGACAATAAAAAATTGTCGACAAATATCTTTGTTGTCGAGTAGTCGTTTGATATCACGTGACCTAATGTAAGGGCGTGCAATATCGCGATCTGACCGATACGGCGCTTTGGCGCTAGAGTGTAATGCAGCCCTTTATAAATGCAAGTGCGGTAAAAGAAAAAACAGCGCGAATTATGGCGGAGTGCAGACAAATCCGAAATAGCAAGGTTTGGCAAAGTTTTACAAAACTTAAAACCAACAATGCTGTCATGTGCAATACATGCAAGGCAGACTTTTCACGGGAGCACCACATGCATGTTGGAGCACTTAAAGAGGAAACATCCGGCAAAAGAGTAGCTGGTGAGAAATGAGTGTTCTCGAGCTGGAGCTAACTAACTGCAGTGGTAACGTATCTCTTTATTAGATGATGATCATGCAATACTATTAATAGTAATAATATCATCAATAATAATATAATTACAGTAATGTGATGATTTATTTTGCATAGAATAAAGCTTGATTGAGCTTAGGAGTCAGGGCTGTTTTTTATTGTAACATTACTTGGTATTATAGTCTTATTTGCCTGTATTTTGTTCCATAATCATAAAGACTTACATAAGGAGATGTTAGGAATAATATCATGGCAGTTACTTTTTCATTCTGTAAATTAAAAGGTGAATGAGAACATCTCTGTCAACTCAATTCTCATGTAAAAAACTATTGTAATTTTATATCTATAATAATGGTTTGCAGATTAATATTTTACCCTTTTTGTGTCCTGAAGTAATGATCCTTTTTCTGTTTCAGTACTATGAAAAGCAGTGGGCTTATTAAACAATGATTAGAGAGCATTTGTGTGTGATTTGAGTTAAACTTAAAGAGAATGACCTGTTTAGTTGGCTCTAAGTTCATTAAAACTACTATTTTCTCTTTTTTATATTATAGTAAGAATATGTATAACTCAATGTTTTAACTAATTGAAAAAGCTGAATAAAAGTTCCAAACTTACTGAATATCCGGCAAAAGAAAAATATCGACGATTAGTCGATTAATCATTCTAATAATCGTTAGATTAATCGATTATCAAAATAATCGTTTGTTGCAGCCCTATTTCAGAGACAGAACAGGAGAGCTGACACACTTCAGGCCTGGCTGAAACTGAACTGAACACACTTACAGAGTTTCCAGCGATTTTAAACACCGACTGTGAACAACAACTGAACGCAACTGTCTCTAACTCGGCGTGTTCGAATGATCAGTCGTAAGGATCAAATTACATTCATAATCGGCCTCACAGTCGTTAAGTATGTCACGGCTTAATGAAGAACGAAAAAGAACTTTGCCGGGAGTATATTGGGACTTTAAGGCCCTGTGTGTGTGTGTGATAAGTTTAATAGCAGTTCAGTTTGCTTTCTCAAGCCAATATAACAACAAAACACCAACAACTAAAACTGTGTTTGTGGACTTACATTTGCGTGGCCCTGCAGACATCCTGATCTCTCCTCCGTGATCCACACTAGAAAACAAACACACACACACACAGTATGTTTCATTATATTAGTGAGGACATTACATAGACCTTATGGCCTGACTCCCAAACACAGAAATTTATTTATCTTATATAATTTTTTTAACTAATATTTTTTAGACATTTGGCCTTCACGTAACCAAACCTGTTTTGGACTAAACCGCTCACTTGATATGGATGAGTTTCACGACCTCTTTATGAACTTTTTGACGCTTCAAAGTGTCAGTTGCGCAGACTGTCTATGGAGGGACAGAAAGCTCAGATTTCACTAAAAATATCTTCAATTGTGTTCAGAAGATGAACAAAAGACTTGCCGGTTTGTAACCACATGAGGGCGAGTAATCAATGACAGAATTGTTGTTTTTTTCTTTCTTTTTTTGGGTGAATTAACCCTTTAATTAAATCCAAGCTCGTTTGAAATAGGGCTGTATCGATGAAGGAGTTTCCCTTGCTGTAATCTTTAGTGGCTCAATATGCGGTATTTATCGCCATTTTTTTATTTATTTGCTGCTATATAAATAATAGTGTTACGATGTGGTCAGCATTCACAAAAAAATGACGCCATATTCAGTTACCAATGTAACCGAAACTAAACAGAGTTGAAAGAGGAATTGAAGTAAACAGAAGAGAAAAGTGTCTGTAATAACAGAACATAAACCTGAACACAAGCTCGTTCGGCTATTTTTATGTATAAAACAGTTCCGATTCTTGTATCTAACTGGACAAGAGGCATTCTTCTGATATTTCATTTTTGAGAGAGTCATTAAAACATTCACTGATTCATTAAAAGATAGATGTAATGAAACAAAGTGCTAATTATTTTAACGTTAAGCTCCACTTTTCAAGGCTCAGCTGACCAAAAATGAGTTGCACATATTTGAACACTTGATTGTGGAGTCAAGTAAACTCCCAGGAGAGTTAATTTAACACTGGAGTTGTTGCTGTGTAGGATAACATTGTCGCTTTAACACGTCAGATTACAAGAACGTTTTATAAAATGCATTCCGTCATCTCAGGTCTCAGTGATATCCTCAAAACATTTTGCGAACGTTGATTTGATAATATTCCTCTTTTGTTATTATGGAACATTGTATAATCTTTTATCTCAACAACTTTCCCAAAACATCCTCAAAATGTTATAATTAAAACGTTTTATCTTAGTTTACATTTAACCTTATAGAAACATTATTTGAAATAAGTAAACATCCTTAAAAATATTTGTATTTCAAAAGCAATGATTGTTTTTAAATGGATAAAAGTATAATAAATGGATAAGTGCCTTGCAAAAAACATTCAATCATATTTTGTTGTATAAAGAAAATAAAAAGGACATGAGCAAATATAAACATCACAAAGATGTGTTTGTAAAAAAAAAAGAAAAGAAAAAGAATGTTTGTAATATGAAGCGTCACAAAGATGCGTTGTGTAAGTTACAAGGAAAAGATAAAGTTTGTAAAATGAACTTCAACTGTCAGAAGGACAGCTCATGAAGAACCAATCATGTACAGAAAGAAATGTTCAAATTCAGAGAAACAGTTCAGAAGAAACGTTAATAATAAAGATTAAGAACATTGGATCAGTTGTGCTTCTTTTTTGGAATACTTCAATACTATTTTTGTGGAATACTTGATGCGGCCCAGCCTGACCCAGACTCTACCTCCAACGGCCCCCAGTTAAGTTGAGTTTGAGACCCCTGGCATAGGTGAATAATTCCCTCTGACTATTCTCAACGACCACACTCCTGTCCGGTAGGTGGCGGTAAATGCACCTTAAGTTGGTTTGCCAACCGCCAGTTAAACTCTAAAAGAACAAGTCCTGTGCTGGTTCGTTGTCCATGTTCCCTCGTGTTTCTTGTTTAATGCCACATGCCTGTCTTTTTTCCCCCACGGAGACTTTTGGTTTGTTTATTTATTTAATAAATATCCTATCTGCACTTGAATCCTTGTTTCATTTTTTAACCTTCCGTGACAATAACAAAAAACAATGAAATGCCACCATTCTCATATACACAGCAGACATGATCAACATACCTGAGTTTGTCCAGATGTGTGAGTGTATCAGAGAGCAGCTTCACTCCTGATTCTCCTGGGTGATTGTAGCTCAGGTCCAGCTCTCTCAGGTGTGAAGGGTTTGAACTCAGAGCTGATACCAGAGCAGCACAACCTTCCTCTGTCACCAAACAGCCAGATAATCTACAACAAGTGTTCATGTTAGTGTGCTTCATTTTTACAAATGTTTCAGATATTTTTTTCTAGAATTTGTAATTCGGCATCAGGAATGCAGGATATGGGTTTACTAAGGGTCCTGCAGCACCCCTTATACAGGACTATAAATACAACAGTGCAAAAAGTTTAAAAAAAAAAATCTAATTATTTTATGCTCTAACCAATATGCAGTTATGTGGGCAGCCAGCTGTGGCCTCTATGAAACAAATTGTATTTCATAATAACGATATACATCACGGTATAATTATTTTCACTATAAAGGGGCCATGTTATGCCCTTTTATAAAGTCTTGTTTTGGGGTGTACTAGAATCAGGGTTCGTACACCTTTTCCAAGGTCAGATTCAAGCACTTTTCAAGCACTTTCAAGGTCCATTTTAAAGTTTTTCCAGGACCTTATCCACCGTAAATTACAAACCAATACATAGTAAAAAATTATTATTTAGGGGTTTTTCCACATTAAAAGAGATAATATAAAATAAACCGCCAAAATTGTGTTCCGTAATAGCAGAAGGATCAGATATTGAAGCAAAACACGTTTTATTTTTCAAAATGTTGTTAGAGGATTTGATCCCAATGACATGCAGTAGGGGTGGGCGGTATGACCAAAATTCTGTTTCACGGTATGACTAATTTTATTTCACAGTAACAATATGTTTCAAGATATAGTTATTTGTACATGTAGTTATTCTAAAAATCATTATAAAGGACTTTGTATACTAAATAAACCCAAATATTTCTGAAATGAAAAGTTATTCTCCTTGTTTGACTTCCATTTGCCAATTAATTTATTTGGTAAACTATTTTGATAGCTAAATATAGTGAACAATACGCATCAACTTTTTGAAGAACTTCCCCCAGCTGACTGATATTTGAGCCTGGGTTCTCCCAAGGTTTTTTTTTCTCCATTCAGTCACCTGATGGAGTTTTGGTTCCTTGCCACTGTTGCCTTGCTTTTGGGTTGCTTAGTTGGTGACATTTAATATTCAACAATATTATTGATCTGTGTTGTAGTATTTTCATGTTATCACTGTGAAGCTGCTTTGATACAATCTGTATTGTAAAAAGCACTATATAAATAAATTAAACTTGAAATACAACTCATAGGTGCAATTAAACTTTAAATAGTGTTGCTGAATAATTTTTCAATCTCATGTTATTGCTTTACCTTATCAATCAGTCTATAATATCTAAATATTTTATTTTGAACTATTCTATTCATAATAAATAAGTAACATTCCTTTTAATTTGGTAGGATAATATTAGCAATACTATTATGTTTAAATGTGAAAGAATCACGAACTCGGGTGAGCACTTAGCGTTTTACCTGATTATGATGTATAGTTAAATTAAACACATGTAAGGGGTGATAGTGTTGATGATTTACCTTGGATACGAATGAGAGTGAGTCTACAAACACACGTAGCGCGTGGACTCAGGCCAACAAATTATTGGAAGTCCACTGTCTCCTGCGTTTGCAATCAGCAGAGAGCCAAATCCGATACACAGTAAACCTGTGTTGTTCACTCAGCTGCGCATAATAACACCAAATTAATAAAAAACACAATATATTGACCGCGTTCTGTTTTCTATCATGCGTTGTGCACGTTTGTGATGACGTAAGATGCATGCAAACGCACCAGGATTTGATAGAATCAAGTGTGAAACCAGGCCAACGATGCGGGGGACGCCAGGAACAAACGCGCTCAGGCTGCAGCAAACGATTTATTTTACCATTTAATAAACTAAATATTCAGTCAGATAGATATTTGTTGTGAAAGAAACAGTTACAATTTCAAGCACTTTCAAGCACTTTCTCCAAAATTTAAGCACTTTTCAAACCTTGAAAACACAACATCAAAATTCAAGCATTTTCAAGGATTTCAAGCACCCGTACGAACCCTGTAGAATATGCTTTCACAATGAATTGTTCAAAAAACACATTTTTCACATTTTTTTTATTGGATTTTTTTTATTGACAACAATCAACCCACATAGTCACATGACAACACAGACAACAACACGACAGCACAACATGTATACAGACATACATTGTGCTTTTAAATCGTATAAAAAGAAAAAGGAAAAATAAACATATATATATATATACATATACATACACACACACATACATACATATATATATATATATACATGCATATATACATATACATACATACATACATACATACAAATATACTGTATATGATAAAGAAAAAGAATAACATCAGTAGATCATAGGAAAAACTTGACGACAGCATCAATTTGTCCAGTTACAGTTATAATTGTTTTTGGAGGTATGTTATAAAAGGACGGCACATGACAGTGAACTTAGGCCCTGAGCCCCTTAAGTTAAGTCTAATTTTTTCCAAACTCAGGAATTGTAACACGTCTCTGGCCCACTGTTTAAAAGAAGGGGGGAATGGTTGGTTCCAATTTATCAAAATTAAGCGTCTTGCCAGCAAAGAAGTAAAGGCTATACAGTCCAATTCACTTTTTGAAAAAGTGTTTTTTTTTCACACACAATACCAAAGATGGCAGTTATAGGATTTGCACAAACATCTTTACTGAATATTCTAGAATAAGATACAAAAATCTGCGACCAGAAAACAGACAGTCTAGGACATAACCAGAACATATGAGCTAAGGTAGCAGGGGACTGCTTACATCTTGCACAGGTAGGGTCAACAGAAGAATACATCCTTGCCAGCTTGGCCTTGGATAAATGAAGTCTATGGACCACTTTGAATTGAATAAGGCTGTGTCTAGCACAGATAGAAGAGCCGTGAATTCTATATATAGCCTCGTTCCATTCCTCATCTGTCAGACAAATATTGAGGTCCAGCTGCCAGGAATGCCTTTGTGCATTAACAGAAGTGGATAATGATGATATAAGTTTTATATATAAGCTAGAAATAGTGCCTTTCTGCTCTGGATCATCAGGAAAGAGTGTGTTAATAGGATTTGTATCGGGAAGGGAAGGAAAAGATATAAAATTCTTGCGTGTGAAGTCGCGTACCTGTAGATATCTAAAGAAATGGATTTTGGGTAATTTAAAACGAGACTCTAATTGCACAAAAGATGAGAAGGAACCCTCAGTGAAAAGATCTTCGAATGTTAAGATTCCTTTTTCTTGCCATAGCAAGAATGCCTGGTCATTTAGAGGTTGAATAAAATGATGGTTTCTGGCGACTGAGGCACAAATTGAACCTCTCTGCTATCCAAAAAATTTACGAATTTGGGCCCAAATCTGGACGGAGTTCCAAACCATAGGGTGCAACAAACGAGAATCTAGACCAAGTGGTAAGGGTGAAAAGAGGAGGGCTGGAAGTGAGGAAGGAAGGCAGGCTGAGGATTCTATCTGGGCCCAGTCTGGTAAGTGGTTTATGGAATGTGAACCTTGCCAGTAAGTCAGAGCCCTTAGGTTACAAGCCCAATAATATAGTTGAAAATTTGGGAGAGCCATCCCCCCCTGTTCCTTAGGGTTTTGCAGAAAACACAAACGTATTCTAGGAGGTTTCTTGTTCCAAAGAAAAGAAGAGATGATCTTATTTAGATGAGTAAAAAAAGATTTCTTAATATAAATAGGAATAGTTTGGAACAAATATAAGAATTTAGGGAGTGTGTTCATTTTAATTGCGTTGATCCTACCAATTAGAGAGATGGGAAGCTTAGACCATTTCTCAAGAGATATCCTAGTTAGTTCCAAGAGGGGAGTAAAGTTGAGCTTAAACAGCTCAGAGATATTCCTTGAAATAACCACACCTAAATATGTAAATTTATCAGGAGCTACTGTACTGGATAAGCAGAAAAAGATTTTTTTTTTCGCTGCGCAATTTATAGGGAATAGTTCACTCTTAGAAAGATTGAGTTTATACCCCGAAATGCAACTGAAACGATCAAGTGCCATCAGAACATGAGGGAGAGAATTAAGTGGATCTGCAATAAATAGTAGCAGATCATCTGCATATAGTGATAATTTGTGCTCTCTGCCCCCCCCCCCCCTGTATATACTAAGGCTGTCAAACGATTAATCACGACTAATCGCATCCAAAATAAAAGTTTGTATTTACATAATATATGTGGCTGCAATTTGTATAATTATTTTGTATATATATATATATATTAATACACACATATGCATGTATATTTAAGAAAAAATATTATTTATAAATAAAATATTTATATTTATATATAATATAAATTATATAAATCTATATACAGCATATCCATGAAAATATTTCTTAAATATATACAAGCCCGTGTGTGTATTTATATATATATAATAATTATACACAATTCACCCACATATATTATGTAAACACAAACTTTTATTTTGGATGCGATTAATCGCGATTAATCATTTGACAGCCCTAGTATATACCCTGGATAACTGAAGTTGACCTTAGCAAGATGGCTAAGGGTTCAATTGCCACTGCAAATAATAAGGGGGACAGAGGGCAACCCTGTCTAGTTCCCCTATACAATGGAAAATATTGTGAGCAATTATTATTTGTAATAACGGAAGAAAAGGGAGAGGCATACAAAAGTTGTATCCAGGACAAAAAATTTGGACCCACACCAAATCCCTCTAGACATCTGAACAGATAGCTCCACTCCACTCTATCAAATGCTTTTTCAGCATCTAAGGATATTAAAATTTCAGGTATATGCTTATTTGAGTCAGGAGAATAAATAATATCTAGTACTCTGCGTATATTAAAGAAAGAAAAGCGTTTTTTGATGAAGCCAGTCTGATCAGGAGCCACGATAATAGGGAGAATGTTCTCCAGTCTTAGGGCTAGAATCTTTGCCAATATTTTACAGTCCACATTGAGCAGAGATATAGGCCTAAATGAGCTGCAGCTCAGAGGGTCTTTTCCTTTCTTAGGTAAAACCGAAATTGTCGCTTGATAAAACGTTTGTGGTAGACGGCCAGTAGAGAATGATTCCTCAAATACAGCAAGTAGCCGGGGCATTAGTTTCCCTTTAAATGTTTTAAAAAATTCTACTGTGAAGCCATCTGGCCCTGGAGCTTTTGAGTTTTGCATGTTTGAGAGAGCTACATTAAGTTCTTCTAAATTTAGAATTTTCTCCAAATCTGCATTGTCGTTAAAGGGAATTTGTGGCATTGTAATGGAATCAAAAAAAGAATTAAGTTCAGAAGGGTTATAATCAATTTCAGATGAATATAGGGCTGTATAGAATTGTTCAAATGCAAGGTTAATTTCTAATTCATCCTTTGTGATCCTCTCATCATCTCTGCGAATAGATGTTTGTAGTTGAATATTGCCTTATTTGTTGTGCAAGAATTTTCCCAGATTTATCTGAGTGTTCATATAATTTAGAGTGAGATTGAAGCAGGAGTCTCTCTGCCTGTTCAGATGTTATTAGATCAATCTCTGTCTGTAGCTTTGTTCTTTCCTTTAAAACTGCAGGTAGGGGATTGATTGCAAATTTCAAGTCCAATTGTTTAATCTGATTGATGAGGTCATTTAATTGCTGGCTTCTTTTTTTTCCTCTCCCATGATGAAAAAGAGATTATTTCCCCCCTAATATAGGCTTTTAAAGACTCCCAAAGAGTGGCTTTGCTGATACATGGGGTATCATTGATGGATAAGAAAAGGTCAATTCTATTTTTAATAAAATCTACAAAAGAAGAATCAGAAAGAATTAAATTATTAAAGCGCCATGTCTTCCGAATTGGCGATTTGGGAAAGGCTAATTTTAAAAGCACTGGGCTGTGATCCGAAATTACAATAGATTCATATTTGCAGTCAGTTAGAAAAGTTAAGAGTTTCTCGTCTATTAAAATGTAGTCGATTCGTGAATATGAACGATGCACTGGGGAAAAAAAGAGAACTGTCTAACATTTGGATATAAAAAACGCCAGGGATCTGAGAATTTGTATGTCTCTGAAAAAGTATTAATAAACAGAGCAGATTTGGATAATTTGTAGGGCGTTTTTGAAGACCGATCCATAGTGGGGTGGAGCACACAGTTAAAGTCTCCTCCTAGGATTAGTTTATGTGTGGTCAAATTAGGGAGATTGGTTAAAATAGATTTTATAAATGATACATCGTCCCAGTTGGGGGCATAAATATTCGCTAATATCAGAGGAACATTATATAATGTACCTGTTATTATAACAAATCTACCTCCTCTATCAGTTTGAACATTACTCACGCAAAACGGGGTGTTCTTATTAATAACAATCGCAGTGCCCCGTGATTTTGACTGGAACTCAGAATGATAAATTTGCCCCACCCAAGATTTTTTAAGTTTATAGTGATCAGATGATATTAAGTGGGTTTCTTGGAGAAATGCTATGTTTGCCTCCAGCCTCTTTAAATGGGTAAGGATCTTATTGCGCTTTATAGACCATTTCAAAAGATGTAAACAACACTGGTCCAGAAGTACTTCCTGTTTCAGTTTGTAACTGTTTTCTTTATTTCACATGTAAAGAAAACTTCTTAAAGATGTTTGTTTAACTTTTTGATTCAGTTTTAAATGTTCTGTTGGTTGTATTTTATCCCAGCTTTTATGTAGTGTTAAAAAACTGAAACAGGAAGTGCTTCTGGGCCAGTGTTGTTTACATCTTTTGAAATGGTCTATAGAATGGTTGACCCCCTTTACATTCCAACTCACAAAGTTCACTGTAAGTGATTTGCTATGTCCCAGGTTTTGCAGCATTTTAATGAGCAAAAAAAAAAACTGATGTATCAACCTTTTTCTGAAATTCACCTATCAACTGAACACAATAGCACATGTATACATGAACAAACCTGAGAGACAAACAAACACTTTGACCCGACCCCCCCCCCACCCTGCAGCTTCCCAACTGAGAAGCAGGAGAACATCCCACATGTAATTAACCTTCAAAGTTCCCAAACGCATTGGACTTCTAAACGCTCAACGTCTAAAATAACATTTAACGCAAATGTTTTTTTGTCTTGTTGAAAAGAGATTAATAAGACATTCTAGGCTTTAACCATGTGTCCCCACTGTCTAGATAGAGAGAGAGAAAAAAAAATTAAGTGAGCAATGACAACAATTATAATGTTCAAAAATAATAATAATAATAATAAAAAATAATACTAATCATAATAATAAAGTGGACACGCACTGCCGGTTTATTTCCAGAGTAAGCACAGACATGCTGGAGGCAGAGACCAACGAATAATCCAGAAAGAACTATTCAGAAACGCGTGTGACCATTTTTGGTTTGATGTGCCGTTCAAAGTAATCCTCCGCCTCAGTTGGTGATTTGAAAGAAAGTTTGGTGCTTTCAAAAGTGAACCGTAAATCTGCCGGATGGTGGATGCCGTAGGAAATCCCAGCCTGTTTAAGCTTGAGTTTCACAGAGTTAAATGCTGCTCTTCTACGACTCAGCTCGGCACTCATATCTGGGAAGATATGGATACGCGCGCCGCGAAATGAAAGCTCACCGCGCTTCCTGGAGGCCTGGAGAATCTTGGCCTTGTCGGAGAAGTAGTGCAGACGAACAATCATTGCTCTGGGTCTGCCGCCGGGGCTGGGCTTCGGAGCGAGGGCACGATGAGCGCGATCCAACACCACGGAGTCTGACTGAAGACCAGATAGATCCTCACCCAGCACTTCTGAGAAAAAGCCAGACATGAAATCAGTAGGCCGGCCATTCTCCACTTCTTCAGGTATGCCAATTATACGCAGGTTTTGTGACGACTCCTATTCTCGAGATCTTGTTGTTGCTCTTGTAGCTTCTGTATTTGATCTTTCAACTTTGAAACTGTGTTTTCCATTGTGTCTAACGAGTCGTGGTGGGAATTGAGCGTCGTTTCTATATTCTCAATGGAATCAGACATAATGGTTTGCTTAGTCTGAATGGAATTAACTTGTCCCGTTACCTCCAGTTGTAGAGCATCCATTTTGTTTTTGACCTCCGATCGAAAGGATTCGACAATCAGTCCAATCTCTGAACGAAAGCTCGTCATCTCTGTTTTGATGGTTTCTGCCATCTGATTGCGGGAGGATATCAGTTCAGTTTTAACCAACTGAAGAAGTGTATTGTCCTTTGGCGTCAAAGATTGCTCCGCACGGCTGAGACTTATGGAGCTGTTAGCGGCGGCCTCCATGTTAGCTTGCTTTAAGTTGGGACTGTCGAGCCGTGTCTGTCTTGTCGTCGATTTTTTCACGTTTTTGCTTGTCATTTTGGAGTATCTCGGTTGACCGTAGATGCAGGCTGTTATTAGAAAGAAATGTATCCCTTTCCAGAGTATATTTAAACTTATCTTTGTGCAAATAAAATGAAATTCTGTGGGAGCGCAAGCGAAAAGCGACTACCACCTCATCTTGCCGCCGCAAGTCCCCCATTTTTCACATATTTTAAACCAGTGGTGGCCCGCCCTGTCTGGCCCGAATGTGCCGTTTATTGCTAATATTAAGATTTCTCTTACCTTAGTCAAAAATAAATATAATATAATAATTATATAATTAAAAAATAAAAAGAAAAACAATTTCATACTGGGAAGAAGAACATTAAAAGATGTCCTCTGAAGAAAACACTTGTTTTGTCAAAGTGGAATACCTCATATTTCTTCTTTAAAATTCTAGACAGGGAACTGTACTTGAATATTAACATATTGAATGAATACATGTATAGGTCAAACCTCAGTATGCAGAGTTGACAGTTTGGACTCTTCAGTCCCGTACAGAGCAGCTTCACTCCTGAATCCTGCAGGTCATTGTTACTCAGGTCCAGCTCTCTCAGGGGGGAGTTTGGGGATTGTAGAGCTGAAGCCACAATTTCACAGCACTGATCACTGAGATTACAGCCTGTTAATCTGAAAAAGGAGAAATAATAGTATTAATTTGGTTGAAAATGTATGTACAGTACAATTTGTACAGTATTATGCTTGTGAATACAAATCCATAAATTACTCATTAAAACTAATAACTAATTCTTAGAAATTATGTTCATAAAGGGCTAGGCAACACAGGCAAAACTTTTTTTTTGGCTGAAAAGTGTTATACAATATATATATAATCTTTTTATCTACTGAGTAATTATAATTGCCTACATATGATTACTCCATTACAATAGTCACTTTACAGTTTTTTATATTATACAAATACATTTACTTCGACATATACAAGTTCTATATATAGCATATTAGCATAATATTCTTATGTGATCAGGTTGTGCTCCAGTGATTTCAGAGTTGGCTCGGTTCACAGTTAAGTTCTCTGCATGTGCTGTAAGTTTAACATGCATTTTGGGAACACTACAGGCACCAGTTATGCTTTATTTTCACTTCATTTCACATAGTGCATAATTTCCAACATTTTTGTGGACAACAGATTAGAATTTCACTAGATTTGTAATGAGAAGCATTTGTAAGCCTGTTTTCACACAAACTGCAACCACAGCTGCTGTTTTTTAACAAAAAAAAATAATAAAATTTTGTTATTTACAATCCCCTGTTGTTAAAAAATTTTAGATAAACCTGTCATGATTCTGCCATCAAGTCTTTGATTTTTCTAGTCTTGTGGCAGGATCATGGCAGACCCATGTTTTGTGTACAAGCGCATGGCCAATTGTTTGGGCCATGTGCTTGTGTTGTCTCATTACTTTATCCCGCCCCCTTGTTATCCCCGTCTTGTCATTATTGTCTAGTTAGTTTCACCTATCCTCGTCATTAGTGTTCGTTATATATTCTCCTTGTGTTTGCTGTCGTATGTTGGTTCATTGGTTGTTGTGTGATTCTAGCAGTGAGTAATACATTGAAAAAAACTGTTATTCAAGAGTCTGTTCATGTCTTAGTATTGTTCCTGTCTTAAGCTCAGTCTTAGTCTAATGTTTGCTTTCCGTCTTGTTTTGCCCCATCGTGGGTTTTGTTTTCCTGTTTTCATTGTCAATAAACCTAGTTGAGTGTTACATACTGTGTGCTAGTGGGTCCATCCTTCTACCACATGACAAAACCAGATTAAAAACGTGGCATTTATACCCCAAATCACCGTAGCAGGTCAGGTTTACCTTTCTATTTTTTTTTTCTAAACAGATAAATACATAGGGGAGAGTGGGGTGATTTGTGCCAGGGGGGAAGTAGTTCCACCCCTTGTTTTTGGAAAACCATAGAAGAAATTGGTCATGTGACCATATAATTTTGACAAGCCATCCATTTTACTCATCCACCAAAGAAGAGAGACACATGGCATGAGATTTAAGCACATTTTAGCTAAAAAAACTGTTTTTTCCCTTTCAAAGTAAAATTTCTATGATTAAGGTTTTTTGATTGTAGTGTCTGAACAATTATAGACAAGTTTAAAAACTTTTCACACATGTTTTAGTGCTTTAGCAGGCTACACAATTAGTCTATTGAGTTAGCATGATGTTAGCTCTTAACTGCTAGATAATGCTAGTTTTTCAAACATGTAGGTCTGGGGTGATTTGTGCCAAAGGGCCTGGGTTAAGTTGTGCCGGTGGCACAACTCACCCCCACTTATCTTTATTTTCAACTTATTATTAATTTGTAATTGTACATTGTATTCTTACATTATAGCACTTAAACTATGTGACAATCTTAATTTTAGACCAAAACCCATCATGCCACGCACTTATAAACGGAAGACAGACAGGGCTTCAACTCCTCTTGTGGAGATGGACAGAGCAGTGAAAGAGGTGCAACAGGGAAAGACCATACGTCCGCCATAGGTGGCAAGGGATATGAAGATCTGCAGGATGACCTTGAAATGATTCATGAAGAAGAAAAAGATAGGAGAAGTAACAAAGACAGGGTATAAGAGAACAGGACTTGCCAACCAAGTCTTCAAAGAATACATGGAGACAGAGCTGGCAGACCATATGAAGGCACTTGCAGCAATGTTTCACGGCATAAGTGCCATGAAATGATGTGAGCTGGCTTTTGAGTATGCACAAAGAAATGGCATTAATAGCCATTTTAATAGCTATTAATAGCCCAGCCAGCTGGATCAGAGAGAAAAAAACAGGTTAGGCTGAGAGTGCTTTTTTAAGGAAAAGTTATAGGGAACATTGATATATTTATGTTATCACCATGCACATTCTTCAGAGAAGCGAAATTGAAGTGAGGAGATGGGCATGCCTCATCAGTGTTTGACTAACTGCCATTTGTTTAATTTAGCTAAAACTGATTTCAGTTTTGAATGTGCACTATGTTATGCTATGCTTGCACTAAGTTTTTAAGTGGCCCAAGTTACAATAGAATGTTTAAAAATTAGCCCAGTCACTTTATTCGTATATGTTACATAATTGACAGACAGCGTGCTATGTATGTCAACAGTTCTATGTAGCATATGTTTTAGTTTTCTCAAAAACTACAAAATCTGGCTTATTCCAACAGTTTAATAGGGTGTCAATATCTAAATAAACCTTCATTTAGTAATTTTGTATTAAGTTTGTCTTTCTTTCAATATAGCATTACAGTTCATAACATTAAAATGTTCTGTTTTACTTCAGAAATCACTGGCACAATTTACCCCGACTTATTCCCCCCAAAGTCACAACTTACCCCGCACCAGGGGCAAGTTGTGCCACGAGACCACTTTTTTTCCAAAAGCTATATTTCTGAAACAATTTATCTCAGATCCAAAGTCTTTGTTCTCAGGGATGCACCACATCCTGAAATATATGTACATCCATCATTTGAAGGCATTACTGCCATGGCCTCACTTTAAAGTCACTTTGAGTAAAAACTGGCACAACTCACCCCACTTTCCCCTATTGAAAATAACTTGCCAACTTGGAACTTCATACTGTGGTCTGTCTGAAACCTCAATTCTGATTGACTGTAAGGTGTGTGTTAAATCCCTTTAATTTCCAGTCAGTCACGAGGCAGATCCAGAAGCACATGCACACATTATACAGACAGTCACTCGCTCAAACAGAGATGATCATGCACACACTGAAACATTAAAGAGCATACAAAACTCTTAGGTAACACTATCCTGTGACTTGTATTAATGACCCCGTCCTCCGCTCGCTCCACTGGCTCCCGATACGGTTTAGGGTGGATTATAAGATCCTACTGTTTGTGTTCAAGGCTATCAATGGTCTGGCCCCGGTTTATCTCGCCGATTTAGTATCAGTCTATCAACCACCCAGGACTTTGCGCTCATCTGAACAAACCTATCTGGTCATTCCCAAATTTAAATATAAAAAGTTTGGAGGCCGTTCATTTGCTGTCCAGGGCCCCAAACTGTGGAACGCTTTACCATCATTCCTAAGAAGCATCACCGTGTTGGGTGCTTTTAAATCACAGTTAAAAACATATCTGTTCAGACAAGCTTTTAACATGTAATCTGCAACTCTGGCTTATTTTTGTGTTTTGTTTTTGTTTTTCCCCTTTTGTTCTGTTGTCTATTGATGCTTTTACTGGAAAGCGCCTTGTGTACCTTTTGGCTGTTGTAAGGCGCTATACAAATAAAATTTGATTGATTGATTGATTGAATAACAGAGAAGAAAGTACATGGGTTGTATTTTGTGTTTTTGTGTTTTTCTTAGTGTTGATTTCTCACAACTTCTGCATTTTCTGGATGAGTTGGCGACTCGATGAACCATGAACTGCAGCGCTAATAGATTCTCACAAACGGTCAAGGTCACGATTTTCATGAAGGGGTTAGTTCACCCAAAAATAAAATTAAGTCATTAATGACCCTCATGTCGTTCCAAGGCCGTTAGACCTCCGTTCATCTTCGGAACACAGTTTAAAATATTTTAGATTTAGTCCGAGAGTTTTCTGTCCCTCCATTGGAAATGTATGTATGGTATACTGTCCTTGTGCAGAAAGGCAATTAAGACATCTTCAAAGTAGTCCATGTGACAATTAGTTAGAATTTTTTGAGGCATCGAAAATACATTTTGGTCCAAAAATAACAAATTACGTGTTAATCCATGTGTTAATAACGAATAACGTGTCAATCCACGTTCACGAGTCTGCAGTGACGCAGCTGACCCAAGACGCTGCTTATGTGTTATCTGGTGTGTCCGTGTATTCAAGTTCAAATAAATATGGCTGGGCAAAAAAATGCAAGTCGCATGTCAAGCTTGTGACATAAACGCGCACAAAAACCCGATCACTTGTTTAGCGTTCATGTAAACACTACATTCAGATTCATCGATCGGAATTAATTCAGGGTGACATCAACACTCAAAATGCCCCTCAGCAACATGTGTTTGTGTTGTTTTGTTGTGTTTTTTCCCCTGCAGAAACTCTGAGCACTTTTATTATTCTTTATCCTGGCTGAAGCACTTTTTTCCAATCTATAAGAATACTATAATCAATGTTAGGCTATAGTTTAAAGTTAAATACATTCATTTTAATAATTTGAGTCTTATCTTTATTTGACTGTGATTTCACATTTCTTGTTTGTATGAAGGCTAAATACAAATAAAATATTAACATTAATTTATTTGTACCATTTTTATTTCTAAAATATAATATAGTTTTATAGGAGGAGGTTTCAGAGACATGGCAAATTAATCTTTCAGAAGTTTGTAGGTACAGACATTCATTGTGGGCGTTCTTGGTAGTTTTTTTCCTGATGCTTTTACACTGTTCAGATTGATATCGGAATTATATCGTATCGACCAAAATTAAGAAATATATTGTGATATAAATTTTACCTATATCGTCAAGCCCTACATAAATGCAGAACAAACTGGGAATGTCAGAGCTCTGTCACCAACCAGAATATAACCCAGACAGAAGTGACAGAACCTTTACAGTAATAGAGACGTTTGTTTTCACACACTGCAAAAAATAAATAAAAAAATGTGCCCATAAGGAAGTAATGGAATAGTCAAATAAAGTCGTTATTTGTTTTTTTCGCACAAAAAGTAGTCTCGACGCTTGATAAACTTATAATTGAGCCGCTGTAGGCATATGGGATATTTAAACCTTTTCTTTAATGACTTTTATGGGCTGTCAAGAGCGAGTCCCTTAGGCAGTCTATGGAGGGCTGATCCAGCTCTCAGATTAAATCAAAAATATCTTTATTTGTGTTCCGGAGATGAACGAAGGTCTTACGGGGTTAGTACAGCATGGGGGTGAGTAATTAATGACTTAATTTTCATTTTTGGGTGAACTAACGCTTTAAGTTGGTTTGCCAACCGCCAGCTAAACTCTAAAAGGACAAGTCCTGTGCTGGTTCGTTGTCCATGTTCCCTCGTGTTTCTTGTTTAATGCCACATGCCTGTCTTTTTTCCCCCACGGAGACTTTTGGTTTGTTTATTTATTTAATAAATATCCTATCTGCACTTGAATCCTCGTTTCATTTTTTGACCTTCCGTGACAATAACAAAAAACAATGAAATGCCACCATTCTCATATACACAGCAGACATGATCAACATACTTGAGTTTGTCCAGATGTGTGAGTGTATCAGAGAGCAGCTTCACTCCTGATTCTCCTGGGTGATTGTAGCTCAGGTCCAGCTCTCTCAGGTGTGAAGGGTTTGAACTCAGAGCTGATACCAGAGCAGCACAACCTTCCTTTGTCACCAAACAGCCAGATAATCTACAACAAGTGTTCATGTTAGTGTGCTTCATTTTTATAAATGTTTCAGATATTTTTTCTAGAATTTGTGATACAGCATCAGGGATGCAGGATATGGGGATACTGAGGGTCCTGCAGCACCCCTTATACAGGACTATAAATACAACACTGCAAAAAGTGCTAAGCACCCTCAAACAAAAGTGAAAGCACCCTCAGATTATTTTTTTATTAGCACACGTAAACGAGATTTTGCCGACAAAAGAAACACAGACGGATTTCACAGTCATACAAATGATAGGTTACACAAACTAATTCCATTAACGCGATTTTTCACATCAGAATTGATTTCAGTATTTCACGTTTAATGCATTGGATTGGTTGTGTCCTTTCGCGATCGCAATACACAGGTGAAGTTGTCTCTTTAATTGCTCACTTTGTTTGCGTGTGTGCGTCCCGCTCAGGAAAATCGTTAGAGACGGGACTGCCTTCATATTAGATAGCCAATAAATGTATCTATATATATCGGAATGAATGAGTGTCTCTGCAACGACAGTAGATTGAAGTGCGCGCAGTGAAGATTGCGCGAGCCGCTAGAGAACTGTCTCCATGAAACTGACAGCAGTGGCAATCAAGCGCTCAGCTTGATTTCAAAAACATCAAACTTAACCGCTATGTAGATCTCTTAATTAAGAGCGAACTAAATGAATACTTTGCTTGTTAACTGGAGATGTTTTATTTGTAGTAGGTAAATCCGTGCCTCAGTGTTTCCAAAAGTGATGGGTACAAAATTATCAATGACAAAATCTGGTGGGGACGCGTACCCACCGAAATCGACGCCTATATGCTTTCACCGCATGATACCCATTCAAACACCGGTGATAAAGTGCCGACGCCGTCGAGTGACCAGCATTTATTCTTTAAATCAGCTGTTTCTTTTAAAAGGACTGATTCATTGTCGTCAGAAACTAAATGTCTCAAAAGTACGTTACTTATATTAACTCATGTATTCAACTGCAGAATACAATCAGTGTCAGTAGCCTGCTTTACACATTTGCAATACTGCTGTTATTTGATGAAAAAGCACTCTTTTTGTAACATTTCTTTATGAAATGATATGTAAAGGACAAAAGCTCATACGGGACATAGGCTACTCGATCATGCATATCGCATATTGTTTAACATTTGAGCACCCTCACTATTTTCAAAAGCACCTCAGTGATTTGGTTCTAGAACCGGGCCTGCGCGTGACATTGCGCGAAACATCTGTATTATTTTTAACAGCTGATTCGGGTGACGTTAGAGCTGATCAGTGGAGCGCATCTCCACTCTCCAATGTGTAATTATTGGCTGATGGTCCTCTTAACAGCATGAAAAACAAAACTTGTTGATTCAAATAGTTGGTTATAAACAGAAAGTAATCAAAAACGCTCCGATGACGAGCTGTCATCACGTCAACGAGTTCACGGCACTCTTGCAAAACCAACTTCACTAACTGGCAGTTTAGTTCTGAACGGGGCACAGCTCGCATGAAAAATGGATCATGTGAAAGCTGCTATTGAGCGAATTCTGACTAACTTAAAAGTTAGATGTACTGGACTAATAGTGGACCTAGTATTAGTAGGAGGCTATGAATAATAACTTTGTAAAGCCACCCTGAGTATAAAAACATGTCATTTAAATGTCATTATTTTTACTTTTTTCATGTCCCAGTATTACTTTAAATTGGACAAAGACTGGCAAGACTTTCCTTGCAGGGAGGTTTTTAATGTATGAGTATGAACTTTTTTTTAATTGTTGCATTAATATTGCTTGAAAACTGTTAATTCATTTTATTGTTCCAGATTTTTTATTTTCACATTCAGTATTAGCTTACTTTAAATAGCACTAGCAAAAAGACTTGCAAGACTTACCTAGCAAGATAATTAACTGCATTTCTAAATAAGTAAAAACTGTAAATATTGTCATAAATAAAAGTCTTACGATGCAAGTTGTATTTGTGGCCCTTCACATTTTACGTGGTTTAAATGTGGCCCCCTTGGCCTCTGAACTTGAGTACCCCTGCTCTAACCAATATGCAGTTATGTGGGCAGCCAGCTGTGGACTATATGAAACAAATTTTATTTCATAATAACGATATACATCACGGTATAATTATTTTCACTTTAAAAGGGTCATATTATGCCCTTTTACAAAGTCTTGTTTTTGTTTTGGGGTGTACTAGAATATGCTTTTCATAATGAATTGTTCAAAAAACACATTTTTCACATATTTTAAACCATTAAAGCAGTGGTGGCCCGTCCCATCTGGCCTGAATGTGGCGTTTATTGCTAATATTAAGATGTCTCTTGCCTAAGACAAAAAATTTAAACAAATTCTTAAAAATTATAATTAAAAAGAAAAACAATTTAATACTGAGAACATTAAAACATGTCTTCTGAAAAAAACCCAATTACTTTCAGGCAATACTGTTAAAAGTGGGACACTTGTATTGTCAAAGTGGAATACCTCATATTTCTTCTTAAAAATTCTAGACAGGGAAGTGTACTTGAATATTAACATATTGAATGAATACATGTATAGGTCAAACCTCAGTATGTTGAGTTGACAGTTTGGACTCTTCAGTCCCGTACAGAGCAGCTTCACTCCTGAATCCTGCAGGTCATTGTTACTCAGGTCCAGCTCTCTCAGGGGGGAGTTTGGGGATTGTAGAGCTGAAGCCACAATTTCACAGTGCTGATCACTGAGATTACAGGCTGTTAATCTGAAAAAGGAGAAATAATAGTATTAATTTGGTTGAAAATGTATGGACAGTACAATTTGTACAGTATTATGCTAGTGAATACAAATCCATGAATTACTCATTAAAACTGATATCTAATTCTTAGATATTATGTTCATAGGGCTAGGCAACAAGAAGCACAGATTAAACGGTAACTGGTATGAGGCACACATTTACTGATATGAGCTTAGTATATTAGCCTGTATATGAATACCCCATTACAATAGTCACTTTACAGTTACTTATATTATAAAAATACATTTACTTGTAGTCTTGTAGTTTACAGTTCTACATTTAGCACATTTAATTTCCAACAACAAATATTATAGAAAAAAAATATATATATTTTTCAGTCATGATTATGCCGCTCCTATTCTGTTATGCTATGTCTGTTTGGCGTGCAGCAGCGCTTGTTCACTGAAGTCTCTAAAGTTTACTGAAGACTTGATTGCATAAGGTTTGTCCACTCCTGATAACAAAATGGAAATATTTTTGCATGACCTTCCAACATTTACATGGTGAATATACCTGTGAAATGTAAGTTATGCACTGAGGAAAATATGCATCAAACGCATTAAACAGCAAAAGTTTCCATCAGAGCATCTGAAGGGGCAAGCGGTGTTAAAATAGGGGAGAGCGGGGCACAACCTAACGCATTTTGGTTTTGGCTCAATTAATTAAAAAAATAATTAGGTTAGATTAATATATATTTTTACACAAGCAACATACACATCTCTGCTACTAATGAACACTTAAAAGTTTTTTTCTAGGACCTACCATTTTCGTACAGTTGTACTGAAAGTGACAGAAGTGAAAATGTTACAACTTACCCCATATGCGGGGTTAATTGTAACAGATAGAGGGGTTAGTTGTAACACTTATGTATAACACACATAATTCAGTACAATTTTATTTGTATAGTTTGATATTGTTTGTGCATCTGTATAGGTAGATATCCATACATCGATCCCTCATCCAATCATCCTTCTATTGTGGATCAATATCATGGATAGAGACATAGAAAAGGGCTGCATAGTTTTGCAATAAATAATAATAAATAAAATTATAAATATTGTAATTGCCATTAAATTAGATTTGTGTGTGGCAGCTGCATGTACAATTATTTTTATTATTATTAATAATGACAGTAATAATAATACAAATGAGCTTAAAATAAAAATTTAAAGGGTTTATTGCATTAAAAACATGTCATAATTTTAATAAATAAACAAGTTATCATTCATAGTGCACTAAATTTTAAACATTTTAAATTCCAGCATTGTTTGTGAAAGTCCAACAAAGTTAAATGTATACTCAATCCTGAAAAGTTGTGTGGCTCCGTTTTCATTTGATTATCATTGTACACTTGGCGGCTTAGTTGTAACACTGTGTTAGAACTAACCCCGCTGTGTATTACATATTTTAAGCCTAGCTAACAGTCGCTAGGAATTGCTGACATGTTTCAAAACAGTGCTATGTTTGAGCCAACAAGACAGTGATTAAGGCAATATAAAGTTAGATTTGGAAGCGTATACATCCAACCCAGAAACCGAAAAAAATATATAATGAAAAAATTTACTTTCATGGTGTTAAAACACTCTTTTTCCAGTATCTTCACGAAATATAATCAAAACTTTCCGCAAATTCGCGGGAGACCGTCTTCTGGCAGCAAGAGAAAAATAGCGGAAAGACAGCCTGCTTGATCCTGACAAACTATTTAAAAAGACTGTTACATTTAACCCCACGTTAGGTTGTGCCCTGCGCTCCCCTTTATGCATATACTATATATTAAAGGGCACCTATTATGGAAAATTCACATTTACATGGTGTTTGAACATAAATGTGTGTTGGCAGTGTGTGAGCAAAACCACCCTAGAATGATAAAAATCCACTCAGTGGTTTTTTTACAATCTCAATAAATCATATGCACTGTCTCAGAACGAGCTGCTCTGAGATCCAGCTCTTTGTGATGTAGAAAGTGAGAAAGGGGTTTATTTGACGGTGTGGTTGTGGCATAGACCCCGCCCTCGGTGATCTGTACACCATCCTCCATTGTTTCAACAACAGCTGATAATGTCTCTTGGAAACATAAATGTTCTGTCGAGGGTTAATCCTGTTGTTGTGGCTTAATAGTTAATCCTCAAGTGTGGATCGTCATCTACTGTTTGCGATCCACCGTCACCTCTAGTAACAGTAAGTGTATTTTATGATTTTTGAGCAAATAGTCATTTCAGTGTCAGCCAATTCAACAACAAATGCGTTTAAAGTTGTTGTCGTCGTAGGATGCCTGTGTATATAATTTAAACATTGTTTGTATAGTGTGTAACCACACATTTTTAAATATATTTTTAAAGATTTTATATTTAAAAACTGCATATATGTTCTTGTTCTGTAAGTTAGCCATCTTCTCACATTTGCCACAGAAGCACCTGTATCACAAGTAAACATGGTCCCTGCATAAATGTAATTTCGCTTGAACGTAGCAAACTTTATCACAGAATGTGTATGTAGCTTCAAAAAATTGCGCCAGCGTTAGTGTGTATCTCTGTGTGTGTGTTCCACATCCATAATTGCAAAAAGACGCGATTACAACTCTATAAGTACATAAATTTATCAAATACCCATACCGAGACGTACAGGTCCATTCTCATTTGTGTTTATTCTGCCGCAGTCTCTTCGTACTATTTATATATTCCGATTCAAACGTACGGCTGAATGACATTCAAAACACCGGTTTCTCTCACTCTCTCAACCCTTCTGCTTACTGACTGCCATAGGTATCAAGTTACGCCCACATCCAAAGACAGGGCGGGGATATGCAGCTCATTTGCATTTAAGGTGGTATACACACGAAACAGCTCATTTTTAATCAGGCCCGAAAATTACATTTTCAAATGGTTATAATAAATTAACTATGGGAACTTCACAAATACATTCTGGGGACACCCGAGACCAATATTACATCTTGTAAAAAGGGCATAATAGGTGCCCTTTAAGGTTCAAAATAACTCAAAAAATAAAGCATATATCATATATGACAATGGCATTTATTCCTGCAGATTTTTATATCTTCACACTTACAGAGCTTTTCTGCAGTTCCTCACAGCAGGTACCAGTCTCCATTTACCCTCTTTTGATTTAAATTTGTACTTCATGAAGTTCAACTCATCCATCACCTCCTCTGACATCAGGATCATGTTTGCCAATGTTGAGCATTGTGCAAGAGAGAGACTTTTTCTTTTTGTTTCAGAGTTTAAAAATGCCTGCATGTCTTTAAGAACAGAATGATCCTTCATCTCAATCAAGCAGTGTGACAGATTCATCCATCTTTCAGGACTGACATTGTTTTTTTGACCTCGTTTGAGGTTGTGGATTATTTTCTTGAAGCTCTCTGGGTTGTTCTCTGTGTGAATCAACACATCCTGTAAGACTCTCTGGTTGGACTCCAGTGAGATGCCATGAAGGAATCGAAGTAAAAGATCCAGGTGTCCATTTTTACTCTTCAAAGCTTTATTCATTACTCCCTTCAGAAACACATCCAGAGGAACATTCCCACACTGAGTTCTGGACTTTCCAGTGAGGAACTCTTTCAGAACTTCACTGTTCTTGTGTAAATAGCAGAAAAACACATACAGTGCAGCAAAAAACTCCTGAAAGCTGAGATGTACAAAGCTGTAAACCTTCCTGTGATAAATCACAGATTCCTCCCTAAAGATCTCAGTGCAAATCCCAGAATACACTGAGGCGTCAGTGACATCTATGCCGCTCTCAATCAGGTCCTCCTCATAGAACATCACGTTGCCCTTCATCAGCTGATTGAAAGCCAGTTCAGCAAGTTTCACAATCACGTCTCTGTTGGACTGCAGGAGTTTCTCTGGATCTCTCTCTTCATACTTCTGGTTCTTCATATGAGTTTGAATGAGGAGGAAGTGGATGTACATTTCAGTCAGAGTTTGAGGGATTTCTGCCCTGAGATCTTGTTTCAGGATGTTTTGAAGCACAGTGGCTGAGATCCAGCAGAAGACGGGTATGTGACACATGATGTGGAGGCTTCTTGCTCTTCTGATGTGTGAGATGATTCTGCTGGCTTGATCCTCATCACTGATTCTCTTCCTGAAATATTCCTCCTTCTGAGGGTCATTGAATCCCTGAATTTCTGTCACACGGTTGATGTATTTGGAGGGGATCTGATTGGCTGCTGCTGGTCTGGTGGTGATCCAGATGAGAGCAGAGGGAAGCAGATCTCCTTTCATGAGGTTTGACATCAACACACCCACTGATGAAGACTCAGTCACATCTGAAACTTTCTCACTATCTGAAAACATCAGTGTCAATCTGCTTTCATCCAGACCATCAAAGATCAACACAACTGTACATTCATCATACATCTCTGAGTCCAGATCTTGAAGTTCAGGATGAAAGTCCAGCAGAAGTCTGTGAAGACTGTACTGATGATCTTTAATCAAGTTCAGCTCTCTAAATGGAAGCACAAACATGAAATCTACATCCTGATTGGCTTTTCCCTCGGCCCAGTCCAGAATGAACTTCTGCACAGAGACGGTTTTCCCGATTCCAGCGATGCCTTTAGTAAGAACAGTCTTGATTTTGTCTTTCTTCTCTCTTCTCTTCTCCTCATATCCTGGTTCAGGTGAAGGATCAAAGATGTCATTGCAGTGGATTGGAGTGTCTTGGAGGGTCTTGTAACTTTTCTCCATCTGTAGCACCTCATGTTCTTCATTCACTCCTTCACTCTCTCCCTCTATGATGTACAGCTGTGTGTAAATCCTGTTGAGGAGAGTCTGATTCTCTTGTAGTTTGATTCCCTCAAATACGCTCTCATATCTGTTCTTCATGCTGGTTTTGTGCTGGTCTTTGACTCTCTGAAGATCATCATGCACTGGCTGGTGAGAATCGAGCTGTAGGACTGCTTCTGCGTCATGATGACTGATGTGTTTCTGACAGGAGGAGGATGTGCTGGTCTGACAGGACACATATCGGATCTGGTCAACTCTCTCACCACTGAAAACACATTAAGACAAACATAAAAGACATGCATCAAAATATTGAAAATATCTAAATATCTTTAATATTAAAAAATATTATTAAAAATCATACCAAAACCAAAATGATAAAGAAGTGTTTGTTTAATAAACTTCTTTTACAAATAAGAAATCTATTTGATTCATGACAAAGTTCTTCAAGGTTATGTTCTCCTCCAATATTGTACAATTTGTATATCTCCGCCCTTACGCAACAAAAATATACTGTAACATACTACAAAACATAATGCAATATATTACTAATACATTTCTATATATGAGAAACTTTGGCTTAAAATTTTTCAAAATACTGCAATATATTGGCCATGTATTGATACATATAAAATATTTTCAAAGGAAGACAAAAATAGCATAACATGTAATTGTGGCAAGCAGGACAAGGCAGAGGGCCATGAGGCAATGTGTGATTACTGATGACCGTATCTCATATCTCTCATGGAGGAGCATAAAAGGAGGAGCAATGACAGTGAAGGACGAGAGAGGATCAGGCCTGGATTTTACGTCATTTTTTGTAGATATCATGTGTGCGCCAGACGACCGCGAGGGACTGCCGCCTTTACTTTCGTTTTGTATTTGTTTTTTAAAATACGTTGAACGTTCGCCAGTTCCCGTCTCCTCCTTCCCACAACAACATACCTTTGCTACAGTAATATTCATAAAGTACACACATACGCATAAACACTTACGGAATGAGTTACAATCAGTGGTTACAAGAGATTTCTAGTTCCCAGCATGTCCTGCTTCTAAATTTTAATGGATAGGCCAAACACCAATAAGACTATAATTGCTATATTTTAAAAGTAATAGCTGTGCCCTCCTCAGTACAACGATAGTATCTTGCCTAAATACTTTAGTATCTTTTTGCTTGCAATTGAATCCTCTGACTTATTATTCCTGACAAAAATATGGTCACAATTTCCAATATATAAAAAAACTGCTATTCTTTATGTATTATTCAATATATCGTAATATATTAACACAATATATTCTTCTGTATACTGTATACCGTTGAATCGTTTAAAATATTAAAGGAGCTGTATGTAAGATTGTGGCCAAAACTGGTACTGCAATCAGTTTCAAATTACTGTAGAGCGGTGTATCCCCTCCCCCTCCCCCTCCCCCCTGACCCCAGGTTGCCAGATATGCTGCAGGATCCAACTTTTTTTACCCCACACGTTTGTAGCTGCAGCTGTGGTAACTAGAGCAGAGCTGGCAACCCGAAAGCTGCAACACTAATGACTTCGTGATTGGTAGATCGGTGGAGGGTGGAGCATCAGACCAAAACACAACATGACAGTTGAGAGCTGCAACAACACTTTTTAAATGACAATATCCTGGCCGGACTACAGTTGTCAGTGATAAAAGTATTTGAAATGAACATGATTTCTTAATGTCTAGTGACACATCAGGGTCATTTTATGATTATTTGAAGTAAATTTCTTACATACAGCTCCTTTAATCATTGATATATAGGGAATTTTTTTTTTTGCGTAAGGGTCTAATCACAGCAGGAATTTGGAGGCAGATAAAGACCTGTTATTTAAAGAAGTCAATATAATACTGTCAATGCAGAAAACCCATGTGACAAAAATCCAGTGTGGCGCTTAATTTCTGTATAAATGGACATTCAAAAATGATAGCGAGATGCATAAGAAAGCAGCAAAGTAATGAAGTTCTTAGTGTAGTTTTGGGAGGAGCCTAGTCATTCAGTCCTGTCAATTATATTTGCAAGCATATATAAGACAGATTTTTTGACAGCTTTTTCAGCATTGGTCACAATTCAACCCACTCACTGAGTCATTCAGGGCAGACACACGTCTCCACACAGCACTTAGTCTCAGCCTCAGACCTGTCAGTCTGTGTTCATTCCTTTAATTCAGTGAGTACAGCACAGCAATAATAGAAACGAGTAGAAAGGATTACTGGAACGCATTGCCGGACCGCTTGGGTACGTCAAAAATAAATACCAACTACAATCGGAGTATGTGTAAAACAGGAGTTACGCTACACGTCTAACCTGCTCCGGAGCAGCTTTTATTTTGTTAGAGATTGCAAACCCACACTGGACCAATCAGCTGTGAGTAAAGTGACATGTATCTGATGCAATAAAGCCACTCCCGCTGTATCTTAATTACTAAATTATTTAAATGATTCAATTAAATAATTTAATTATCACTAAATTATCTCTTGACTCAATATAAACTCCCATGAGTATTAAATTAACACTGAGTTTTTGCTGTGTACGAAGAGCCGTAGTTAACTGACAAGCTGAGCCAGATTGCATTAATTGCTGGCGATACGTCCGCGATATTAATGCGATATGGCTCAGATTGTCAGTGAAATACGGCTCTTTGTAAATGCCGCTCCATCTGAAAGCAGGTGAAGGCGATGTACAACTAATCAAGGAGGAACCAGCTTTACTGAAGAGATGCGCATCACAATGTCACGCGATATATTGCCCAGTCCTAGTGTGAGAACGCTGATGGCATGCACATGTGTCTTAGGTACGCATTTGAATATATGTGGGCAGGCGTGTAGTCCTTTACAAACCAGTAAGTAAAAGAGTAAAGATTTAATTTTTAAGTGTGCATGAATATACTCACACATGGACATGGTCGAAGGGCACAGCTTTATTCCAGAGATCAGTGGGGTGAATCATGTGTCTGTTACTTTTCATAGACACACATCTGGATACTGGAGATGCTTCTATCTTTCTCTTCCTGCTGATGATACTGAGAAAAACAGAGATATATTTCAGATCATAAGATATACACTTATGTGCAAATGTCCCCAAAAAATGGTTTTAAGCCAGTTGTTGATATGTTTTGCTGTAGTGTGTCAGCAGGGGCGTTTCTAGGTTTTAAAAACATCAGGGGCTGAACCCGAAACATCAGAGGCTGGGGTGGGTAATAAGATAACATAATTCGATAAAGAGAATAATGTATATTGCAGGCCTATACGCGGGGGGCAGACTGGTTAAGAAAAAAACATCCCTGGCACTGTAACCACACCAGCCCACATTACCACACAGTCAAGCACATGCCAAGGTGAGGTAGCAGACCTACATCTGTGCATTTTAAGGTGTTTGAAGGTCATAAAAATGGTATAACAATAGCTTTAAAAGCATGTCAGTGGGCAGTAGCATACAAAATTACAGATATGAGAATGAGGATGTTGAAATGAATGATCCACGCTTGGATGGAAATGCAGAATGTTTCTGCTTATTGTTGACAATCCACAATCACATATCCAATAGGAATGGCCTTAATGAGAACTCTTTCAAGGATTATTTTACATAGATGTTATTTCAATCAAACAACAGTGCAATCTTTTTGTGTCCACAGGAAAATTTATATAGCAATTTATATATTAGCATTAAAGATTGGTATCTGCAACTTGTTTCTTTTTTTAGGTTAGCTAATCAATATTTTTTGGCACTAATCTGTTAAGTTAAAGTTCAATTGTGCACTCTTAAAGACAGTCACTTGTCACCACCTACTGGCTTAATGATGCAAGTTGGGCAAATACGGACAAGCGGAGTGATACAAGCGGTGAAAAGGCTGATAATGGTGAACACATTCGAGGACCATACAAATATATATATATATGCTCTAAATATGTATTTTTACTCTTGAATTGAGCTTATAGTTTATGTAGTTAGCAAATGACATCTGTGTTAAATTGGAATATATTGTAATAATGTTAAAAGGCGTAAAGATAGAGCAAAATATCGTGGTACAATCATTGATGATAAACTTTCCCTTTGGATTTTATGGGCTAAGAAAACTAGACAGCGTTTAAGTCTACTTAGGAAGTTAAGAAATGTTGACATTGAAAGGAGGCTCTTAACCATTGTTTATAGATCAATGATTGAAAGTGTTTTAACTTATAATATTGTTTCATTGTATTACAGTGAAACTGAAGAATAAACTAACACGAGTAATCAATGAAGCAAATAAGATCATCGGCCAAAAACAGAGCACATTACAAGAGCTATTCACAATTTTTTATGGGGAGAAAATGGCATTATCAATTTATTCAGACCAGACTCATCCCCTCCATTCCTGCTTCAAGATCCTTCCTTCGGGGCGCAGGCTACGGATACCGCTCGCCAAGAGGAATATTTATAAGAGATCATTTGTTCCATAGGCGGTGACTGTTTTAAACTCAATTCTCAATTGAGGTGTGTGAATTTGCACATACTGTATTAATTTAATTTATGTATGTGTCATGATTTTGCCCTCTTGTCATACACTTGAGGCAGGATCATGACAGATCCTTGTTTTGTGTGCAGGCACATGGCCTTGTGTTTGGGCTGTGTGTTTGCGGTGTCTCGTTCTCTGTCCCCACCCCTGTGCTTATTACCCTAGTTTTGTCATCATCGTTGCTTCATCTATGTCACCTGCTGTCAATGTATGTTTCTCCTTATTTGATCCCCTTGTGTTTGCTGTCCTGTGCAACGTGCCATGTCTATACCTTTGAGTACCTTGTCTTAACGAAGTTGTGATCTTGTAAAATCGTGTTTCAAATCAATGCCAGTTGGAACTCCTATTCAAATGATAACATTAATTACTGCCAGGTGGTGGTTAATTAATTGAATTAACGAGATGAATGTGTTCCTGATATATTAGAGTCTGAAGAGTGGCTTGATATGGGTTAGTCTTGAGTGATCTGTCCTCATGGCTGTGAGGGAGATTTGTGTTTGGAAGAAGCTAATTTTCACCCTTTTTCTCTTTGCTGTTGATGGACTTAAAGAACCAGGTAAGTACCATTAGGCTTTGAAGCGAACAGAAGCTTTTTTCTGTTTTTATGTTGGAGTTGTTTACTAAACTTTATAGATGGTGAAAATAAGCTTTGTGAACCACTACTCTTGGTTTGTTTGCCATCCAGTGATCAAATGGATGATCATGTGTTTTTTTGTTTCCCCTTTCCTAATCTTGATCATTCCTAACAGATATCCATGACTCGTTTTGATAAGACTCCAATTGTAAACAAAGTGACCGCGTCGATATGGCTCCAGCAGTGCAGATTCTGGTCTACAGCGTTCTTCCCAGTGAGAATGTAGCTGTGCTCTTACCACCCTTGACTCCAGCGTGGACCATCGGCCATTCGGCCTCCCTCTGTTGGACATTACATCTTCTTCGACATGGACTTGCGGCCCATCCGCTGCCCTATGGCTCTCCACCTCTTTCGCCTTTGACTAGCTCCGCCCTCCCTCAGGTTCCACCTCCATCTATGGTTGCTGCAGCTCTGCCTCTAACCTCAGGATCGCTGCTTCCACTTCAGGGGGCCGGCGCTGTGGCCTAGTCACGGTCGCCTAGGTCTTTGTGTCTCACTGCCTCATCGCTTCTCTGGCTACGTTGTGTGCTCCACCTCTATCACCTTCGGTAATCCCCTTGGAAGTGTTGGGACTCTTCATTCCATGGCTACTCCATTCTGCAATGCAGCTGTGGGATGCAGTCCTGACTGTGGGCTGAGTCTCCATCTGCCCTTCCTTGCTCAAGGCCATCCCCCCTGGCTGTCACCACCATCTGCACCTGGTTCTGGAAATGTGGCTATTTTTCAATTTGGGAATGTTGGTGTGTGTCCTACAGCGTGTTGGTCCTTGTTCCAGGTGTGCCTGCAGTTTTCTCCAGCTACAGCTGTTCCTGCGGAGGGAAACATTCTGATGGTGTCTGCTCAAGCAGGATCTCGGATCATGGAGCCAGGAAGACGTCTGAGTGCTGAAAGGGTGTCTGTGCGCCTCAATCAGGTTTTTTGTTTGGGCTTTTAATCTGAATATTTCAGTGTGTGGCACTTCGGGTTAGAAAGCCACTTCAGTTTACCCCAGTGTCTGAAGTACAAGGGCCTGAATTTTTATCGCAACTTCAGTGTCGGTATGTTTGTTAGTTTGATTCTTGCTCTAGAAATTGGTACATGACTTAAAGATAAAATGCTAAAATGTAGGCTTGTGTTGTAATGGTCTATACTAGCTTTTGTTAATGAATGTGGTCTTTTAATATGACAGTCGGAAGGACGTCCGTCTGTCCGTGCGTGCGTGTGCGTCCATCCGTGCGTGCATCCGCGTGTGTGCGTGCGTGCATCCGTCCGTCCGTGTGTGCGTCTGTACGTGCGTGCGTGCGTCTGTCCGTGCTTGCGTCCGTCCGTGCTTGCGTTTGCGTCCGTCTATCCGTCCATCAGACGCAAAGACCTAGGTGCCGCAGAATGGAGTAGCCATGAAGTGAAGAGTGCCAACACTAGTCTCCCAAGTCTTTGAGGTGAAAAAATACGGTAAGTCGTTGTTTAAGGGAAGTTTAATGACTGATCTGAGGCCTTAATCTAAAGCGCTTTGTTTCTGGTTTAGTTTTGCCCAAGTTTGATGTGACTGTAAACGCACCGCAGACCTACAGCGTGGCAGTTATGGGACTGAAAGTTGAGTCTTGTGCCAAGTGAGTGATGCCTTATTTTCTTGTCTTGTGGTTGGTCAGTTCTTTATCTTGTTATGATGTTTCCTAGATATACATATGACCAACCTGTACCTGGTCAAGCCTCAGTGAAAGTGTGCCGTAATCCATTTCCATACAGTCTGCTTCATAATTTGACCCAGACAGTGCCTGACTCAAAAAGCAAAGGTGTGTGACTCCTGCCTTACTGCTGAGGGTTTTCCTTTTGCCTGTGCTTGACTTAATTGTGTCTTTGTTCTCCAACCAGATGAATGCCACGGGCTGTGCCTCTCTTACTGTTGATGCGTCAGTGTTTTTCAGCACCAAATTTGAAGACCAAATGCAAGACACATTTCTTGTAAATGGGAATGTTACTGAGGAGGGAACAGACCGAGCTATTGGCTGATCTGAACGATATAGTCTTTATCATCTTTAGAAGACATTCACTTTAAGCCACAAAGTTGATATTCATCACTGTTTGTTTGGACTTTCTTTCGCAGATGTAATGGTGTCAATCTGCAATGGTGTCCTTTACAAACAAAGCTGTATATCTCTTGGAGGGGAGCAACTGGCCCAACAAACCGCCGCGGCCAATGCCCTGTACTCTGACTTCTCCAAGGTGAATAATTTATGCAGATCAGAGTTCTCTCCTCAAGTCCATATACAGCAGCCAGTGAGGGCAGGCCAGTTCTGCCTAGAGATCAAGACGATCCTCCTCAGCCCATGAGGGTCAATCACATTCTGTCAATCACAAAGAGATTGATTATCTCACTGACAACCTAGGAGATCTGAGATTACCAGGCTCAGCAACTCGGCTAATTTCAAGTCATCCTTTTGCTTCTTATGAACCAACTCAATCCCAACACAAGCTAGCCCATCAAGAAGATGCTACATATCCTCAACCTGGTATTAGGCACATAGATAGACCACATGGTTATTACAACACAGACCACAGAGGCCATAACTATATGTCCACTGACCAAAGAGATCGCAACCAATATCCCGCAGCTGTTGAGTTTATGCCTCAGGACTACAGTCAAGAGACAGCAGCTACGTGTGGGACTTATAAAGATCATAGTCTGAACTCCAAACCCGTCCGCTATTTCCCTTCCACTGAACCATATGGTTATCAGCAACCTTATCATGAGATTCCAGCTACAAGTCCAGTCTATCAAGATGAGAGACTTACTCCAATGGATACATTAGCTCACCATGCACATGAGAGATACTCAGACAGCTATGGTCAATCAGCTCCTAATCCTGCAGACAAATCAAGCTTCTTGACCCCACAACAGTACGCAGATTACACTCAGCCTGAGACATATCAGCCATACCACCCAGTGCACCCTCCTTCTCTTCCATATCCTCATGTAGAGCCCACCTTCAGAGGTCCTATTCCCACCAATCCTCATTTTTTGCTGTGAAGATCGCAGAGAGTTAGCACGACTCAAAATTGCACTGGAGAATTTGCTACCTGCCGAGGTTACAGATTGTTTCAAATACCAAATACTCGTTGATCATCTGAAACAGGAGAATGCCTTGCTCACTGCAGACTCATATGTCAACAGCAGATACCCATACACCAACACCATGAGGTCTCTAACTGCACTTTATGGGCAACCGCATCAATTCGCACTACAAAGAATTGCAGAATTGATGGATGGCTAAAAAATCAGGAGTGGTGACACTAAATCTTTTAGAATGTTTGCCCTCAAAGTGCGTGCATGAGTTTGAATGCTGGACAAACTTGGAGCTAAAGGATGGACAGAGCTCAAATGTGGGTCGCATATTTCACGTCTCCTTGCCAAATTGCCTCATGATCTTAAAGCAGACTTCAGAAGGTTTGTCAACCCCATTCAGAACCCAGTTCCAACACTGATAGAACTCAGCAATTGGCTGGAATATGAGCTCAGAATACTAGAGGATAAGTCACAGTACGTTAGTAATGTAAGCAGAGCCAACTCTCAGCCACAGAGAACAGCAAAGGAATTGCAAGCCGGTTCAACAATATGCTACTGTTTTGCATGGTGGCGATCAGAGTAAACCAGCAAGTGTTACAGCAATCAAGAAAGAGAAATTGACAAAGTAATGCCCCTTCTGCAACACTGTGCAGCATTACTTCAATCAGTGAGCTAATTTCAAACTGCTGAATCAAGATCAAGTGGAGTGTTGGCTGAAGTCAAATCAGAAGTCCTTTAAGTGTGGCTGTGATCACCAGATCTCACAATGTAATCTTAAAACCAAATGTAAAAAGAGACATTTAGAAATACTGCATGACTTCAATGACAAAGTTAAACATGAAACACAAGCTTCAGCAGAAAACAGTTGTCTTGTGAACTCAGAAGTAGAGACTTTGTATATGGCCAGACCAACTGCAGGCAGCAAAGTTCTTTTGAAGGTCAGCCGAGTGATCTTGAGAAATGGAGAGAAGGAACTTGACACGTACGCTATATTGGATGACGGATCAGAGAGGACAATGTTATTGTATGAAGCAGCACAGCAACTTGATCTTCAAGGACTTATTGAAGATATAGCCCTTCATACTGTGAGACAAGACATATGGGATGTTCATGGGATGGCTGTTTCATTCTCAGTAGCTTCTGCATTTCAGCCAAACAAATCCTTCACCATTGAAAGAGCTTTTACAGCCAAAGAACTGAGCCTCGCAAAACACACTTACCCTGTTAAGTTGCTGCAGGAGAAATACAGATATCTACAAGGTCTGCCCATTCCCTCATTGCAGCAGGCTCAACCACTCTTACTCATTGGCTCAGATTCTCCACATTGAATCACAGCTACAGAGCCAGTACGTCTTGAACCTCCTGGCGGTCCTGCCGCTGTGAAAACCAGCCTCAGGTAGACTCTGCAGGGCCCCTCAAAATTCCTTTCCAGTCATCTCTTACCACAACAGTGTCTATTAACCTCCACTTTGTCAGCAGAAGCCGAACTGTTCAACAATGTACAGAAATTGTGGCAAATGGACACACTTCTGTATAGGAGTGAGACACAGAAGGCAAGACATAGAAGCGGTGCAAATCCTTGAAGAGAAAACAATCAGGGTATGCAACACCTCTCCTCTGGAAAAGAAATCTTCCACCTTTGCAATCACTTAAAGAAGCAGTACCAGCCAATTTAAGGTCAGAGGTCCTGTTCCATATGTCCCTGAAAGTCACCCACCAGCACGTACACCTATATTTTTACTCATAGAATAGGTTCAATGGAAACACATGGCTCAAACTACCTAGTAATCTTCACTACTAGTCAATGTACGCTTAAAATTTCCACAACAATGCGCCTTGATCTTTCCAGCAAAGAGACATCTCCTCTTTGCAGACCTTTTCAAGAGATTTGTTCAAAAACGATGACTCCTCAATTAATAATTCAAGTAAATCATTCTATCATTCATTCAAATGTAAAAATCAAAGTAATAATAATACCAATTAATTTCAATTAATTAGATATTTTTTAAAGACTGCAGCAATAACATTTTTTTAGAACCTCTAGTAAATTACATATTTTGTTTAGTTGTAAACAAACAAAATCTTGATTCTCAATTCATCCAGAATCGTGCAGTTCTAGCAGGTAGTGAATGATACTCACGTAGGGTCAGAGGTCACAGCCGGTCCATCACTCAGATTAGGGGGATGAAACATGGAGTTGTTACTCTTCATGGACACACGGCTGAATCCTGAAGATGGTCCATCACTGAGATATGGGGGCTGATGCATGGAGTTGTTACTCTTCAAGGACACACAGCTGAATCCTGAATATGGTTCATCACTTAGATATGGGGGATAAATATTGGAGTTGGTACTCTTCTTGGATGCACAGCTGAATCCTGGATATGGTCCATCACTGAGATATGGGGGCTGATGCATGGAGTTGTTACTCTTCATGGACACACAGCTGAATCCTGAAGATGGTCCATCACTGAGATATGGGGGCTGATGCATGGAGTTGTTACTCTTCATGGACACACAGCTGAATCCTGGAGACTGTCCATCACTGAGATATGGGGGCTGATGCATAGAGTTATTACTCTTCATGGACACACAGCTGAATCCTGAATATGGTTCATCACTTAGATATGGGGGATAAATATTGGAGTTGGTACTCTTCTTGGATGCACAGCTGAATCCTGAAGATGGTCCATCACTGAGATATGGGGGCTGATGCATGGAGTTGTTACTCTTCATGGACACACAGCTGAATCCTGAAGATGGTCCATCACTGAGATATGGGGGATCATGCATAGAGTTATTACTCTTCATGGACACACAGCTGAATCCTGAATATGGTTCATCACTTAGATATGGGGGATAAATCATGGAGTTGGTACTCTTCTTGGATGCACAGCTGAATCCTGGATATGGTTCATCAATTAGATAAGGGGGCTGATGCATGGAGTTGTTACTCTTCATGGACACACAGCTGAATCCTGAAGATGGTCTATCACTGAGATCAGGGGGATGATGCATAGAGTTGTTACTCTTCATGGACACATAACTGAATCCTGGAGATGCTGCTCTCTGAGTGAGAACAAATGCCTCCTCATCTCTCTCCTCACGCACACTCATTGTAGAGGTATGTAGCTGAGAGATTTGATTTCAAGCCTATATGTGGCAAAAAAGAACAATACACTTAATTTAGAAAATTAAAAAGAAACTCTTGGGGTTTACTAGATTTCATAAACTTTCTGACATGGACTGTTTGATTTAACAATGTTATTTCTAATGTTTATTGTTTGGTTAAGTTTTGCGTTTTCAATACTGATATTGTTCATGTATGTGTGTGTGTGTGTGTGTGTTTGTGTTTGTGTTTACATGGACCCAAATAATCAGACTAGTAGCATAGTTGAAAAAAAGTACTATGTAAATTGGAATGGATTGGCCAAATCCAATTAAAGGGGTGGTTGACTGCTTTTTTTCTTTGCATGATTGTGTTTATGGGGTACAATATAACATGTATTCGTGGTTTTTCTTTTTAAAGAAGTCTTATTTTTCATAAATTTCGCTAAAGTTGTCGGAAGGTTCACTCCCATTTTCTTTACGGGCGAAACGTACATGTGCTCCGGTCCTATGCAGAGCCGCTCTGGTCCAATGTACAGTAAATAATGGTGTCGATACTGCAGTATCAAAGCCAGAATCAGACCCAGAAAGCAGCGATGAAGAGAGTCCAGCAGAACGGTATGCAACTGCAAATAATCTAGATATGTAATAAATAACATTCAATACAAAATGAACATGTCTCATATATAGAAATAAAGTTTTAAGTGATAAAATATTTGCTTTGTTGTGCATAATCCCCCCATGCATTTAGTCATATTACAAAATAATTTATTGTAGCATCCAGATACTTCACCACGTGAGCAAGCAGCTAGACTCCTGATTGGTTAACGCGGCTCGAATTGACGCCAAAGTTCAGATTTTTCAGCTCGAATCGCGAATTTGCGTCAAACGCGTGAATGCACAAATAGCACTAACTAAATCGTTCACGCTTAATGCGGCAGATGCTCAATTCGTGCCATTCGCGTCTTCCACGCCGTGCTCTACGTCTCATTTGCGCCGCAGGAATTTTTTATGCACGTAACGCATCTTTGCATTGACTTAACATTGAAATCATTTGCGCCTGACGCACTATTCGCGTCCGGTGTGAACGTACAATTAAAAGACGATACCTCTGCTTACACTGAACTTTCAGAGCTGCAATTTTGCAGATACTGTTCATGAATGCACCAACAGCAACATTACACACTATTTAAAATGAAAAAAGTGAAATCGCAATCAACCCCCCTTTAAACATGGGATTGTAAGGGGTGGTTTCGCAATTGTTGTTTTAACGACAAGCAAAATCAAATTATTGAGCGCAACACTCATTTTCAGAAAACCCATCAAAATGCTACATGAAGTGTTCACGAAATCACTGCATGTAGCCAAGTATACTACTGCGTTCGCACATTCGGAGGATGGTGCAGCGCGACAGATTGCTGTTTTTCAGAGTAGTTAAAATGAGCGAAGAAACTGCGAAAGGTGAAGATATTCAAACGGGGAAACCACACAATCTACACTATATCTACTTCCTAGGACGTAAAATAAAGACCTAAAAAAGTTTGAAAGAAGACATGTTATTGAAGACATACAGACCAAAACCTCAAAATTGACCAGTGAAAAAAACATGTTTTTGCCTGCCGTGTCTTGCCTTAAACAAAAAAAGCAATGTAGGACAATAGTACGCGCAAACAGTGAGAAACTGTATATTCGTTTATTGAGCGCACATAAAAAAATCTATTATGATTGTAAGTTTGTTAAATATAGACCCCATCACTTTATTTAGCTCATGTAAACACTATGTGCAGATTCATTCATTGGAATGAATTCATTCTGATTGAAACAAGGGTCCATGAAAACGTAACTTTGTTTTTCTATTGTGCAGTTGTGTATTTTCAATTAAGCCTGCATGATTAATCATAATTAAACCGCACGTGATTTGGCCAACAGAGGCTGATTTTTGTATGCTGAGCTTGTCAGTGAAGCACGGCTCTGCTGCTCCATTATGCTGAACACCAGAGCGCACACACACACACGCACACACACCACATATACATCTGAACACCAGAGCGCACACACACACACGCACACACACCACATATACATCTGAACACCAGAGGCTGCTGTCACTAGGGCTGCAGCTATCGATTCTTTTTGTAATCGATTACTCTAGCACTTAATCGATCAATTAATCGAGTAATCGGATAATTTGTCAAATGTATCATGCGCTATGGTGTGCTTCCTGAACAACGGTCCATGTGAAACAATCAGATCCCTGCGTGCGCGTAAAAGTGCACGTCATAGGACTTTAACGAGGCTTCGAGGCAGACTTTTTGCCTCGAGGAATTTTTGTAATCGAGTAATTCGAGTAACTCGAGGAATCGTTTCAGCCCTATTCTCTGGTGTTCACGTTCAGGTCGCAATTTATTTCGTATCACACAGCAACGGAGCATTTTACTATACGTGCAAGGAGAAAAACATTTTCGTTTGGGGAGAGTCAGCGGATGCGATCATGCGAGAACGTTAGGTGCACGGGTGCGACCTAGGAAAGATTTTGGTCGCACCTTTTCAAATTTTGGTAGCATTTGCGACCAAATTGGTCGCACTCTAGAGCCCTGAACACACATCATTCCAGGGGTGCTTCTCATTTCTTATTTGTGCCTCCTCGTTTCCTTTCCTCGCTTCCTTCCCTCGTGTCTCAGCTCCACCCCCTGTAGGACGTGAGGGAAGGACACGGAAAGGAAACAAACAAGGACGGAGGAATCAAATAAAAGCTTTTTTATTAACTATGGAATACTTGATCACGTGTAGATCGACTGGTAGAGACTTTTTTTCAAAGATGGCTTCTTCCTGTATTCGCGAAGTTGACTGTGTGTATAAAATATCTTCTTATTAAACTGTATGGACACTGACAAAGTTCTCAATGCTTTGGTTTGAATGTAGGGACGTTTATTATGCTGTCGTGTTAGTGTGGGGCTATTTTGAGCCTTGACAAGCGATTTTTATTTGTCATTACTCTATGCCCCATATACTAGCGTTATACTAGCGTTATAGGCTAAACTGTTTTTAGAGATACAACTATTTACATTCGGCAATCATGAAAACAAATCTCAGATAACAGTCGACTAGGTAACAATGTGTAATTAGACCAAAGGTTCATTTGCGCCGGAGTTGTCCTTTAATACGTGCGTCAAATTTAGGCTAGTCAATAAAACAGTTCCGCGTAGGATACACCAGTGAATCCTCGCTCATGACTCCTCTGTAAGTCTCCTCACTTCTCGATCCTCGACTCCTCACGGTGCATTTAGAGAATTGAGATGTCCTTTAAGGGGGCTTTTACACTGGGCTCGTTTGCTGCGGTCCGAGCCCGAGCGCGTTTGTTTCCGGCGCCCCCCGCGGCGTTGGTCTGGTTTCACACTCAACTTGATTCCATCGAACCCTGGTGCGTTTGCGTGCATCTTACGTCATCGCGAACGTGCGCGTCGCATGATAGAAAGCAGAATGTGGTTAAATATTGTGGGTTTTTTTATTAATTTGCTGCTGTTATGAGCAGTTGAGTGAACAATACAGGTTTACTATGCGTGTGTCACATAAGGTGGACTTCTGCTGCTTGCAAACGGACTCTTTTGAGGAGACAGTGGATTTCCAAATGTGTTGCAATGCACGAATTCACTGCAGACTCACTCTCGTTCGTATCCAAGATAAATCATCAACACTATCATCCCGTATAAGTGTTTTATTTAATGAATACATCACAATAAGCTAAAACGCATGCGCAGGTTACTTTACTTCCTGAACAAGTGCGCGCCCGAATCCGTGTTGATTTCACATTCACGCAAACCGCGGCACGGTTCGGAAGCAACCGAACTCAGACCACCTCCTCCAAGTAGTCTCGGGTTCGGTACCCCAGTGCGCACCCGGGTCCCATGACAGCGTTCACATTAGCGATTTTTCATGCGAACCGTGCCCCGTTCCGAACTAAACTGCCAGTGTGAAAGCCCCTTAAGATGGCTGAGCTCGATCGGTTTCCGGGTCATAGGATGGAGGACGGAGGAGCGAGGAGGGATATTGAGAAGCACCCCACGAACAATAGGGTCATCTGTATAGTTCTTCAAGCCTTCTTGGGTATTTTCATGATAATAAAGTATATTTATAGTTCAATGCTCAACATGACATCATGACTTTTGCGTATACATACACACCACTTTCGAGTCAAGTGGCATGTTATCTCTACGCATTTTGAGCTATCCGCGTGTATCCCCGTGTATGCGTGTATGTCTAAGCCATTAACGTTCGCGTCATTCCGTGTGTCCGTACACGTGCGTCAAATGTCCAGTCATAAATGCCATTAACCCCAGTGACGGTTAAGTTTAGGGACGGGGTTGGGGTAAGTCCTATATTTATATAACGTTAAGTCAACGGCGTTCATAAACACGCTGAAAAGCGATTATGCGTCTTGATACCACGCCAAAAATGCAAATACGAATTGACGTGTCATACACACGCTACTTCATGAGATGCTAATCGACATAACCTTTATCACTGTATAGAATTACTATGAAATAATATTTTGTGTGCCTGCCTTATTCTGAGTATACAGATCTTCTCACAGAAGGTCGGATGTTTCCAAACCCTCAACTGACAGTGAGTTTGGAGTAAAACAACATTATTAAATGTTGTCTTTTGTTGGACAAGAGGTTCATAAATGCTTCTCGTGTTTGGAAAGATGTTTGACGCGTGTTGCTTTATCAAATGCATGTTATAAACGACTTAAAACTCAAAGTGCTTTCAGATGGAGCAGCGTTTACTACGTACACAACTTATTGCATTCCTTTGGGATATTTAGTAGTTGTGCTTTACAAAGTTTGTGGGTAGGCTATGTGTAGGTACGTGACAAACTGACCATATACGCGCGAGCGTTTTGTTCCCGCGGCTGTGTTCCCAGCAAGTATTCAGCGCAATACACGTTGGTGAGTGGAAGTCTTTCGTATCTTTGCTTTGTGACTACCTCTAAAATGTATATACTAGTGACGTAAATTACATCATCACGTTGATTCTGACGTTCAAATTTCCAAGATAGCTGTAGTAAGAAAAAAGTTATAAGCAAAGCAACATTTCCCTCGTGTTTGGCATCAAAATCCTCTATGAAAGGGAGTATTTTTTCGTTGCAAACCCAATACTTTTGAAAGATTATACATTTAACTTGAATTAGGTGAAGTTTGGGATTGATTGTATTTTTTGATGAAAACTCTAGTGATGTAAGTGATGTTTTTAGATCTAGTGAGGTAAATTAATCTCTATCTAACATATGTAAGCAGAAGTAAAATTGCTTTGTAGATTAAAATGATTAATAATATTTTACCATTTAAATTGCTTGCAAGCATTTAGTCAAGAAACGGCCTACTAATGAAACAATGACATTCATGTGTCAATGCCAATTGTCTAAAAAGATATGTGTGGATTGATGGTCTCGTTTTCATCCGAGGAAGTGGTTAATAGAAATAATAAATGTGCATCTATTCCTTTTAAAAAGAGGTCATCTTAATCTTGTTGGGCTTTTAATTATCTACACTATGATGTTTGAATTATACAAATAGACCAAGAAATGAGGAAGTTATGATATTTTGAAGTGTTTATTCAAGCAGAAGAGGTCACAGTTTTTCATTGTTTTATTGTTTTAATTAGGTACAAAAATGACCTCTAATTTCCGAATTAAAAAAATTCAATAACTTTCTTAAATATTAACCGATTTTAATCATTTAAAAAACATTTTTTAGGTATTTTTATTATCTATCATATGGTGATGATTATATTTGAATTTTCTCGTATTGATTTTTTTGTCACGTACCTACTATGTGTTTAACAGAACTGTTTTGTGTTGCACTAATTAAAAATAAGGAAGTTTGACGCAGAACTTTGGATTATTATATTCATCCTAAATGATAAGCTACTGCAGCAAACCAACTTCAACTTAAGCCTTCATTCTCAGGCTAAAATATTTAGCTTAACGACGTGTTTCTGTGTTCACATTGTTCAGTCTATTATTTCTTTCAGTAACAGCACATAAATCTACACTCATCAAGTTTTGTAAGATTTACAAGATTTACAAATTTACGGTTTACTTTCGACATTATTCGATGCAATACAAACTCGGATAGCTTTACTATTGCGTTTTGTGGATTAAACATATATTCACGTATGGTTTATTGAAAGTTATATCAAACCACGACCTCTGCTATCTAAGTAACGATCACGTTTGAGTTCGACGTTTTATGTTAGACGCAAAGTGCTATAGATGGGCCTATTACATTGATTGTACTGATAATAATAATGATATTATAGCTATTTAACGTTTTAAAAAAACTTACCTTGACATGTCAAGCCATTTCCGATCTTGAATTCTTTGAAATGGCGTCTAGTTGTTTTCTGATTCGACTGCTTTCGGTTTCACTCTCTGAGGCCTATATGGGGAGGCTGCAGACCTGGAGCCGACAGTTTTACGGCCCTGGCAGTTTTACGCCCCGACAGTTTTACGCCCCTGTTGTTCCTGATGCGTCCAGTAGGGGGAGAAGTATATACAGTGAAATAACATAAAAAGACTCTGGAAACAAACACATTAATAACCGTCCCGACTTTTACTAATTTGTATGTATTTGTTTATTTAAATAAACGTTATAGACAGTGGAGATATATGCACTAAGGATTAAAACATCCAGATCAGTTGGGCTTCTCTCTTCACTCAGCCTACAGAAGATTTGTTTTTGTAAATTTAAAAAATAATACATAGTTGGATCAGATGGACAAAGTAGGCCTAAAGATACTTGACCTACTGTATAATTAATCGTTTTTAAACTGTTTTGTAAACAGGAAACTGACTGATATATGTTGTTGTGAATTTACATAAAGTTACATTTAGGTATTAACCATATTTAGCCCATTAGACATTCAGTAGCCTACTGTGTAATCAAATGGATCCTTAATGAAATATCTGCTTTACTATTCACAATTGGTCATCATACAGCTACAGAACAGTGTCCTACATAACATTTAATGAAGACAAACACAATTTAACCCTTTTCTAAAATCCCAAGGGCCATTTAAAAGAAAGATGGGTGTTTATAAACGTTTAGAGAAAGAGATTTTAATTTTCTTAAGTAGCACACACCTTAAAGGTATAGTTCACTTTAAAGGTATACAGTAGTTCCCTTTGAAAATAATTTTTGATATGTTGTAGCTTACCTTTTTTTCCACAATATTTTCAATTTTTACATTTTTAGGTCAAACCGTTCTTGTCTGTCAGTCATATAATGGAGGTATATGGGTCCACCTCGGAGCATGCACAGACAAGTGCAAAAAATAAACATGATTTAATGACTCGTAAATGTAAGAACTCATCGATGGCCTAAGACACGAAATGAGCGATTATCAATATGTATCAATGCAGCGCAGATAAAATCGCCCTCGCCCTCAGATCACTTGGACGTGACTGTGATTACAAGAGGTAAAAACAATATAAATACTGTTCGTTTTCTCACACAAAATGCTCGTTTCATGTCTTAGGCCATCAATGTGTACTTACATTTACGCGTCATTAAATCATGTTTAATTTTGACTTCTCTGTGCATGCTCTTTGAGGTGGTGACCATAGACCTCCATTATATGACTGACAGACAAGAACACTTTGACCTAAAAATATCAAAATTGAAAATACTGTGGAAACAAAGAAACCTACATCTTGGATGCCCTTGAGGAAAGCTAAAACATAAAAAAATTCATTTCAAATTGAACTATCCTTTTAATGAGATACATAGTTAAAAAGAACTAAAGACAGAGTATGATAAAACACTCATTAAGTGTACATACATTTTAGTCCAAATCACTAAGCCATTTTAAGAAAATTGTGTTATACATTAGAAAATTAGGTCATCTCATTTATTAGAAACAACTTAAACCAAAATCTACCTTTAAACCATATGGGACCAAAGGTTTTAATGTGGGCTTTATAATGCATTATGTTTGTATGTATTGTATGACAAAATATTAGAGTGAGCATGCAGTTCGAATCTTTACTTAGAGAGATTTGCAGTCAAATAAATACATACATACATGCCTATTATAAATGTGTTTGTGTACACATCATAAACTGTAATTAACACATTTCCAATATCCACTCTAATGTTGCTCCAGAAACCACGTGTGGAATAGGCTATGTTTAAATGCAAAGAAGTAAACAGGGTCTTACAAGAAGATGCCATGTCACGCAAGGTAGACAGACAAGATAAAAATACAAATTAAATGAATTTTAAAAGTGAGTGAGACAGAGCAGGTAAAGAGAAGACTAGGGTAGCTTTTAAACCTATAGCCTATGTGGTTAAGTTTGCTAAGTTTGAGCCAAAAGTGGCCAACATTTATTTTCTCTCGAAATAATAGAGACTTTTATTAAATTATAGACCCATCTTTTGAATTGAAATCGAATCTTAGCAAATCGTATATAAATAATTAATATTGCATCATTACAATACAATCAACAACAATAACTTTAGCAGATTATTTAAAATACCTCAATTCGTGTCGTTTTAAAAAGGTCTGTAATGATCGGTAATGATATAGGACTAAGCTCATTTAACTTTACTAATGTAGTCTAATGTAGTCTTCCCCCTACTGGACGCATCAGGAACAACAGGGGCGTAAAACTGTCAGGGGCGTGAAACTGTCAGGGGCGTAAAACTGCCGGCTCCAGGTCTGCAGCCCAAACTGGACAGAACGTTATGACGTAGGACGTAGTGGGCTCTCTTGAGACCACTTATATATATATATATATATATATATATATATATATATATATATATATATATATATATATATATATATATATATATATATATATATATATATATATATATATATATTTCAGAAGTAAAAAATATAAATTAATAAATCACTTTTTTTCACTGTTGGAAACCTACGCTATGTTGGAAACCTACAGGAGCATGCATTTCACCTGTGGGAACAATAATCTTTATTGAAAGTGGGTCATATAGGCCTATGTAGTCAAAATGTACAATCAATTTTGAATTTGGTGCCTTCTTGGCCGAGGAAAGACAGAAAGTGACTTTAGGGAGCATTTATGAAAGCATTTATGATCTCCCACAAATCGTTCTGCTCTGCTGGATAACATGATGTAGTTTCAAAAGGCTGTTATAACTAACAGCAAAAATAAAATAAATGCACATCATCCATGTACTCAAAAACTTGGATCAACTTGATTATGTCATCATAAATAAACATCTGATCATATTTTCTCTTGCCATAACAAATATAATTAAAATACAGTAACAGCAGTAAGTATAATGACTAAAGACTTCAAACGAAACATTAAACTAAACATCAACATCTAAACTTCAGTTGAATGATCCAAGTTCAGTTCAGATTGATCAAAAATAACATATCACACATATCTGACACAAGTTTACACACATTAAAGTTTTCAACACACTTCTGTGTAAGAGGGATAAAGTTAAGTTACAGGACACACAAAACGTGTCCTCATATAATCTGAGATGTGTTAAGAAATTACACAGGTTGTTTGTTAAAATCTACACAATGTGTTGTCCCCGAGCATACTACATGTTAAAATCTACACAACATGTGTCTTTTTTAACATATTGTTTTACAGGTTGTGTTTGAATCAAATTTGATTAAAAGTGAGAACCGTTTACACTTCATGGACATTTCTCAAGAGCAGCATTATCAATCAGGGGTTGAAGTTGAATAACTGAATAATGTACAGTACAGTGAGTCTGTCGGTCATTGAGCTTGAAACCTGTCTTCTTCTGCACATACATTCTGTACTCGACTAGCCTATTGATTAAATAATTAATAATTTTACATTTTCTGCTTTCGCTTTAGTTTTAAAATTCTGAGTGTTAACTGACACAATCTGTGTGTTAAAATGAGACTTTGTGACACAAAGTTTGTGTTATTGGAAATGTGTTGTTGTCATTGTCCCTGAGCACGCACACAACACTTACACAACCTGTCATTTTTTAACACATCTATTGAGTCCACATTACAATTAAGAGTGATCTGTTATTATGTATTTGTAGGCATATCTGATTTATCAGAAGTAGGCCTATATAGGCTACATTTCAGAAATATAAAAAATCTCAGTTAACTAAATGTATTAATTTTAAAAATGTAATAATTTAATGCGGATACAATGAGCTCATTGAAGTAATGAATACTTGTTATTCAAGATATTACAAGTATTCATGATAGGCTGGCCTGGATCCAAACGCTGACACACGCTCTAGTTTGGGACCCAGGGATCTCACGAAGCTGCAGATGTAGTAGGGCGGGTGGGCAGCAGGGGGCGCTCTAGCGTAACCTTGCATATTAGATTCCAAAGATATACTAGACATACACTTCACATTACATACATAGACCAACATGAATTCAAGTATCATATTAGGCTGTACCATGGTATTACCATTTTCTTTGAGGGGAAGTTATACAAAGTATATTCTTTGCTGTAGCTACTATATAGTGCATTTGTGATGCCACAGAAACATCAGAGCATCAATAAAATGGTTTTGCAGGGTTATATTTAAGGTATTCGAAAGTGTGAGATTGTTTTTTTATACATATTGTTAAATGGAAAATGTATGAATGAATTAGTTGCTCAAGCAAATGGGATGAGCGCGAGTGCTCATTGGCTGTTGAGGTCGCGCGCACTCGCTGTTTTACGGTAACACGCTCAGGTGAAGCGCGCACTCGCTGTTTTACGGGGACACGCTTATTAGGTGAAGCGCAGGTGATGAGATAGCCGAGACACGAGCGAGATGACGCGACGCGCGCGCAGCTGACGGACACAACACACACATATGAACAGTGACTGACAGGTATGTGTCGTTTTAAAGTTTATCAACTATAGAAAACACACAATGTGCAGGAAAAGAACAAGTGAGACCTGCATATTTAATGACATTCTGCCTTTACCAGTATATCGATTACAGTTCAATTTAAAGCTAGCCTATAGGCTGTTATTTCCTACGCTTTTTTTCCCGATGCTGATAAAGAAACGTGCACTTAAAGCGAATATTATTGCTATATTGATATCGGAGAAATGTGCAGTAGAGTAAGCTAGCTATAGTTTCCATTGTGGGTCTCACTTTATTTCAACAGTCATCATGTTTCCATGTGATTAGAGTCATTCTAATTAACTAAATGCACTTGGTATGACTCTCTTTTTGCTCTGTTTGTAAATAAAAATAACCCAATTATGTAACATGAACACAGTCAAAGCTACTAAACACTGTATTGTTGCTAAAAGTTGAAATGGTTTGGTCTACAACAGTAAATTTGTTTTTGTTTTTTTCAGGTCTTATATATACAATGATATTTTTCATCACACACATATATATATATCTATATATATATATATATATCTCTATATATATATATATATATATATATATGAATCTGACAGGAACTTCTTTAATCCTTTAGGAACTATTTTTGATTGATTCCTTTATTGTCGTTGTACTTGCATACATTGAAAATTTTATTTGTTTTTTTGTTTTTTTTGATAAAATTTTATTTTATTTGAAACTATTTGAACCTATTCAAACCTCTTAGCTTCTAAATGATTTGTGCCAATTATTTTGTTTTTTTGTTTTTTGATAAAAGGGATATATATATATATATATATATATATATATATATATATATATATATACACACCCCATTTATCAACAACAAACAAGACAATTTATCATGGCACACAAATAATCAAAAATAAAAGCCACAAGAGGCTATTTATGGTTTGATACTGTGAGCCACATCGTCTGGGAGATTAGTAATTCCTGTCGGATTCATCATTCTGAATGTAACCTTAAAGATCCTGTTTTGTCTCTTAATTCTAGAAAGTTTCAGTTAATTTGCACACATTTATTTCTGTTATCATCATGAAAGTGTGTGTTCAAAAACGGTTTTGTTTAGTCTTATCTTGAACATGTAAAGGATTTGTCAAATATATGTATAAATAAATAAATGTAAATAAACATAAATTAATAAATATTTTTTTATCATCAGAATGAAGGCTGACTTTGATCCGCCTCGATTTCATTTATTTTTTAATAGATATCGGACCAAAAACTTGTGTAACTTTTCTTATTCTGCACACAAAAGAAGATGAAAAACGACTGTATTTATTTGGCAATGAAGGTTAATGATCTCCAGAGCTATTTTACAACACACTGATTTTGGTGACACTTTACAATAAGGATCATTAGTTAGTATTAGTTAACTAACATAAACTAACAACGAGCAACGAGTTTTTATGAATCTTTTTTTTTGATGTTTATTAATAGAAAAACGTCATTGTTTGTCCATGTTAGTTCACAATGCATTAACTAACATTAACAAGTTTTTTTTATAAAGTATTAGTAAATGTTGAAATTAATATTAACTAATTAGCAAATGCTGAAGAATTATTGTACATTCTTAGTTCATGTTAACTGAGGTAGGTAACAAATGTTAACTAATGAACCTTATTTTTAAGTTTTCCCATTATTTTTTGGCTGAATTATCCATTTCAAGTTTAAAATATATATTGAGTTATACTTTGAAGAAAGGTGATGCTGTATCATTAAGTGATCATTTTATGATTAATTTCAAAGTGGAGTACAAACCAAACTTTATTCAGACACCTTCAACATTTCTCACATTATTACAGTTTATTCGGTAGAAAATGGTAATATAACAAGTTATTAAATCAGTGGATGTTTGACTGGTTTTGTCCGTCCTTCTGTTCGACTCTCAGATGAATTATGTTGGATATCTGTCAGCTGTTAAATATAACTACACAATTAGACAATACTAGTTAAGATCAACCGATTACCGCAATGCTTCATGTTGTTCAGTCTGTGTGTAAAAAGAGCATTAGCAATTGAAGAAAACACACTTCAGCAAAACATGATCAGCTCAAAGTGGAGGAAGAATTATTGCTCCCAAATTACTGGTAGTCAGTGGTATACTTTTACGTGGCATATGAAGAAATATGTGACCACATGGGCATATTTGAGATTTATACATCATCTGAAATCTGAATATGATTTGAAAATCTGGAATCTGAGGGTGCAAAATCGAAACATTGAGAAAATCGCCTTTACAGTTATTGTTTGCAGTTGTGATGCTTTCTCTCACAAAAATAAATGTTTTTAGGAAATTTACTAAATATGTTCATGGCACATACATGACTTTTACTTAATATCCTAATGACTTTGGGCATAAAAGAAAAAAATAATAATTTTGACACGTTGTTATTGTTGTTTTGTGATTCAGGGTCACATTATATGTCACAGTTTACTTTAGTTTGCTATCCTCACCTGCTATAGTAAAAAATATATATATCAAAAATGATATCTGGTGTCTGAATAATTTTCGGTTTGACTGTATGTTCAAAATAGTGTATGAAGTCTCTGATCAGTTTTTTGGTAAGGCGAGTGTAAGGAAAAGTTTGTCTTCCGCCTCTTTACATGGAGAGGTGAATAATGCATCGATTCACTCACTCACTCACAGGCGGATCTGTTTCACAGCGTTCATTAGACTCTCACTGTCTCTGATCGTCCCCAGATGGAGTGCATTATGAAGGAGAACCGGTCCTGCGCGTGTGTCCTGGACTGCCGGCGGTCGAGCCACAGCGACGCTCCCCCCCCTTTCAGACACAGAGCCAACGGGGCGGTGGGCGCCCTGTGCAACAGTCCCAACTGCATGCTGGAGGCCCCGGATCAGGCCCGGAGCGAGGCCGGAGCGGGACCGGATCAGAGCCGGAGCGGGGCCGGAAAGGTGCTGGTCACAGGAGGAGCCGGGTACTTCGGGTTCAGGCTGGGCCGGACTCTAGCCGGACAAGGGGCCACGGTCCTAATGCTGGATCTCCTCAAGCCGCCCTGGGATATCCCAGATGGAGCCGTCTTCCAGCAGGTACGGGGAAACTGGAGACGCCGGGTTGTGGAGGGGCTGTAGGGTCACAGAAGCAGGTGCAGCGTTCAAGCCTCCGGTTTCAGAGACTCGGATGTCTCGGAGAAACCGCTGGGCTACGGGAAGAGCCGTGAAAGTGAATCTGAAACTGCCATGTTAACGTTTCAGCTCCTGTGTTTGTTTTACAGTATTATGTGTTCTCAACTGGAGGGTCGCAGCACAATGGGGGAAAGCAATGCTCAATGTAACGGATAACTACATTGGCATAGTTAGGATGGAAAAGTAAAGAGGAAGGAGAAAAGATGTCCATATTCTTGAAGTCAAAGGTTGTGCATCTAACTTGGTAAACGACAGACAGGTTAGACAGGTCGCATGACGTTCCTCGTCCTTGAAAATCATGAACAAATCTGTGCAAAAAGTGCTGATTATTCCTGCCAACCAAAATGTGTGTTGTCCAGTCTCAAACATTGAAATCATTGAATTTTTAAGCAAAACTTAGATACCAAAATCGATTTTTTTGTTGTATTCAGTCCATTTTCAATTGGACATTTTTGAAGCATTGTGGTTTTACATGGTAATAACAACTTTTATGTTGAATTTGAAGGATGTTTTTCTAAACTGTGGTTTTATCACTGCGTTGATGTCCTATCTAAAGCAAAACCAGTATGTTAGAGAAGAAATTTACATGATGATGATGATGATGCAAAAAGATACAAAATAAATAGTTTGTTACACCCCAGATAGCAAGGTGACATTGGTACAATTTTGAGTTTTTATTCATGTAAACCATCGTTTTGGTTGAGATTGGCATTTCAATGTTTCAAGTATTATTGAAATTTTGATGAAAGCCGACGGCACTCTTGAAACTGAATCTTCATCACTTTGTAATGTTAATTCAATGCAAGTGTTGACGCATCCAACTTAACATTGTTTCAATGGTTGCTTGCTAGATGTTTCCATCAATATAGAAATAGTGTCTAAAAGTAATCACAAGGTTTTAGGCAAACTGTTTCAAAGAGATCAAATAAACTTTTCTGAAAACCCAGTCAAGAATAATGTGAATATTCATTCCCAGTTTGGTTGTTCTAGACTTCTTATAGTAAGTTTTATGGATTGAACAAAAATTCAATAACGGGAGAGAAAACTGTATGATTTTATATTCTTTATACATCCGTGCGATTGAATAGGCATTATGATTCAGTACATCTGTGTGTGTGCTCCTTCCAGATTGATATCCGGGATTATGATGCCCTGTATAAGATCTGTGCGGGAGTGGACGTTATATTCCACACCGCTTCCTACGGGATGTCCGGTCCTGAACAGGTCAGTGAGTGTAACACGCATCATGCGAGAGCTCGGTCTGTATTAGAATCCTATAAACACTGAGACTGATGCATGTAGATATTACTCGAGTCCTTATTTTACATTGAATTACAGTATATTAATATTTAGAAGATTTGGTAACACTTTAGTTTGGGGTTCAATTCACAGTTACTCAAGTCAGACTTGAGTGTAATTGTGTGGATCCATAACATGTAAGCACTATCGTGACATAAGAAGTTCGTTATTATTGACACAATTTTAAAATTAACGCGTAGTTGTTATAAGCCATAATTAGATTTATTATGATGTGATAGATGCTTTAAGTTTCATTTTTCAGTTTAACATGACCATTATTGTTTCATTATTAAATCTGAGTGTTTAAGGAGTGAACCGATGCCATAATGTAGCCTACTGAAGTGAAATACGCCGGTAATGTATTTTCTTGTTCTGCAGCTGAAGAGAAAGCAGATTGAATCAGTCAATGTTGGCGGCACGAACAATGTCATAAACGGTGAGCTTTCAACATTTGTTTCATTCGGTACTGTTACTATTAGGCCTGTTGTTTCTTACTAGAGCTTGTATTATAATGGTATTAGAAATATTCCCCATTGAGTTCATTTCAGATTTCAGATTCAAAGGCTAAATAGAGTTATACATTTATCGACCTGTCCGTGTAGGCATTATACAGAATGTGTGCTAGATTATAAGATCTTCTCCTAATTTTAACCAGATTGACAGGCAACATCACATGTAGGGAGGCGATATTTGAAGGATTTGTGACAAGCTTCGCTAAAGAAATATTTAAAGGATTAGTTCACGTCAGAATTAAAGATTTCTGGTAATTTGCTCACCCCCACGTCATCCAAGATGTCCATGTCCTTTCTTTAGTTGAAAATAAATGAATTTCAGGATTTTTCTCCAAAGTGACTTCAATGGGGTTGAAGGTCCAAATGTGAGTTTCAGTGCAGATTCAAAGTCTCTACAGGTCTCTCAAGAGTCTTTTCTAGCCAAACCATCAGCCATTTTCTTAAAAAATGTTTACATTTATATACTTTTTTAACCACAAATGCTCATCTTTCACTATCTCTGTGATGAGCCACACATTATGTAATCAAGTTGAAAGGTCACATGTTCCAGTTAAAAAGTGAAAAACTTTATCTCATTTTCTCCTCAAACTTCTAAATTGTGAAACCTTTCAAGACGAGCATTTGTGGTTAAAAAGTATATAAATGTATTTTTTTTTTAATTACTGATGGTTTGTCTAGATAAGACTCTTATTCCTCATCTGGGATCATATCGAGACTTTGAAGATGCACTGAAACTGATATTTTGATCTTCAAACCGTTGGACTCCATTTAAGTCAATATATGGAGAATTATTGTGAAATTAATTTTTTTTCGACTGAAGAAAGACATGAACATCTTGTATGGCGTGGAGGTGAGTAAATCATCAGGCAATTTTAATAGCGAAGTGAACTAATCCTTTAACACAGAATAAGAAGTTTGATGTCATTTAAGGTCTGCTATAAGTGTGTGGTTCTGGTTGGTGTGTTGTAGTCTGTACGGAGCGGGGCATCCCGAGACTCGTCTACACCAGCACTGTGAATGTGGCATTTGCTGGCAGACCCATTGAGGATGGAGATGAAGACTCAGTTCCCTGCGTCCCGCTGGACATGGTGAGATCCACACTCGACTGTGCTCTGATTCATCTTGAATTCAGACCATTTCTAAAGTACACGTGTTGGTTTGTTCAACATTGAGACTTGTTTTTTTGGACACCAGCCCTGTTCTAAAGCAGGTCCGGTTCTAAGGAGCAGCTTTTGAAAGGGACTATTAATAACATACTAGCACTGCTATGCAACACTCTTGATTAGGTGGGTCAAGCTACTAAATTAGTCCCCATGAAGTCCCCATGAAATCAAAATTGACCATACTTACTTTGTTTGCCTAAATTGATCATTTTGTGGTGAACAATTCATACATGCAAGTCAATCCACACAAAAATATTTTCTGGCTTCGTAATCTTTAATCAAATTTTGAAATTGCCCCTCCCCTCTGCATTGGAGGACCATGCCCGATGACGTAGGCTTTACGGTTTGGGTGTCTCCTTAACATCCATAACCACGCCCCTCCAACTGACAGCTGCTGTGTGTTTGCGAGCGCCGAGCGAGCATTGATTGACAGCGTGTGTAAACTTGCGTCATCCTCCATTTCAGAATGAAACACCAATTTTCCTAGATCCAATCAGGTGCTAGTTGGGAAAAAAGCCACGTCCACTATTTTGCCTCATTTAGTATTCCGTTTCTCTCGGAAATACGTCACAACACTGGAGAAAAGTCGTTTGCAACTTCCGGTTCACAGGGACTTTAAGTGGCCATGCTCCTGTTTGGATGGGCCCTCTGTCGAAAGCTAGTTATTTTAGTCGATAAAGTTTTAAATATAGATATTTTTCATACACAAACGCATCGCTTCACTTCAGAAGGCCTTTATTAACCCGCCAGAGCCAGGTTGAGCACTTTTTATTATGGATGGATGCACTTTGATGGATATATAATTGGAGCTAAAGATAGAAAAGTGAAATCTTAATCAACTACCCCTTTAACTGGTTATATTTTATTTTATTATTTTTTCATTACAGTAGCTAAATCCAGCAAGGCTTTAAAAATACACACAGACATCAACAATCTGGATATGTGTCTCAACAATGGTGACAATTAAACTAAATGCTTCATGTTGCACTGCATGATGGGTGCCACCCTGGCAGCTGAATTGTCCTGTAATTTTCATTGATTTTCCCTGTTTGCTTTTATTTTGCTGTTGTTTTGTTGTGACTTTAGTAGCTTGTTTTGTGATGTTCGGATGATAATGTCATCATTAAAACATATTGTGTGCAGGTCATAGTTTCTATTGCAGTAACACATGTGCTTTACAAACACAAAGTTGTGAAAAAAACTACAATTAAAAAGTAAAGGATCAAGAGCCCAACTAAAGCAAACACTGATAACCATAATGGCGATTTGAAATGAAAAAATCAAAGTCTAAAGTTCTGTTTATTCTCGATAAGACCTTTAGTAGATGTATGACAGAAATAAAGTCAAACTGGTTTGTAATAAGTGCAATAATGTGTAATGTCTCAAAGTCAGTTGTAATTCTTGTTTTTCTCTTTTTTTCTATTCTTGTTGTTTCGCTTTCCTTCAATGATTCTGCTTATTAGCATCATGGCTAATCATCACTTAATTTATCAATTAATTATCTCATCAACACCTATTACTGCCTCAGTGTTCATTTTAACAGCCTGTAGTTGGACACATATTTACACTGACTGGTGTTAATAGACAAATGCCAATCAGAGTTGTTTAATTTAGTCCAAATTATTTTCACCCCTCAAAACACCGAACACATCTGTCTTTGAAAGCAATCTTTGAAGGACGCAGCTCACGTTTACATTTGTGCATTGCGGCACAACTCAAAAATAAAAGAAAAAACAACAACCCATTATAATCCTTGATGCTGTCTACGGTACACTGGATGTACTGATCTGTTACATTACTGATCACTGTGGTCACAGGCATCAAAAGTGGATGACTTTCACTAAGGATTAGTGTGTCATGGTGAAGCTCGACTCGTGCTTTTCTCCTGTGTGCTCCGGGTTGACTGTCCAGAAGAACAGTAGACTGAAGTTAAGGAAGGTTAATGGAATCAAATTAGTCCATCCGACACCTCACTCAAGTGAGGTGCTACACAAGTCACCCGCTTTTGTCTGCCCAAACGTCATACATGAATACATAACATCTGATGAATCATACAACGGTACAGCTTACACACTCGGATTTCACTGGCGCCCGTTTTCGGCTGAGGTTGACTAATGTGTGATGACTTTCACTACGGTTGAAACAAGCTATCTATTTAGTAGCGTGTCTGTTTAAGATAAATTATTTCTATGGAGTTAAAATTAGAAAAAAAATATGTTTTTCATCATTTTACCATGCCTGGGCTACAAATGTCGACCATATTAATAGCTTTGATATAATATATTGTGGTCAAATATTTTAAAAAAGTAATTCAAATTTATCAAATAAATTGGACACTTTGTAGTCTGAGCATTTTTATTTGATAACTGATAGCTTATATTTAATTTGAGGACCACTATCCCATCACTAACTCATTGTACAGTTTACAAATGATCTTGTCATTTATTTAAATGTGATTTTTTTTTCATTCTCCCTTCAAGCACATAGACCATTACTCCAGGACTAAAGCTATCGCCGAACACATGGTGCTCGCGGCCAATGGGAGACCAACGAAAGGTACGGAAATGGAAACTTGTTGATCTCTGAAGTCAATCCTGTTATTGTGCACAATAGCAATAAGCGCAAGTGGTGTCATGTACCCCGATCATATTGTGTGTGTGTGTCCACTGCTGATGAGGTACTGAGGTAACAGCTGCTATGGTAATGACCACAGCCTGCAACCCAACCCAACCAGACCTGTTGACACTGTTTTAAAATTAGACCTAGGCTTAACAATAAAGCCAAGCACGAGGGAAAGCTTATTCTGTGTGTGTGTTTGTGTGAGGACTCTGCGCTAATAGTTGCACACCTTACAAAACACAATGGGAAAAACAACTTTTTCAGGATCCTTGCTATTTCATGCAGACCAGCATCAGATTTCTTTGATATCTTGGGTAAAAACATAAAAGTAATAGAAATGATATATTGGCCAGTGCAGCTGTTGATATTTGGTTAAATAATAAAATCTTGTTTAGATGATATATAGGCTATAAATAGGCTATATATATTTATTAAAATAGATCATGTATAAACTGCTTATAATACTGACGTGTTCCTGTGATAGGTGGTGGTCTTCTACAGACATGTGTCCTACGCCCCTCTGGTATCTACGGTCCTGAAGAGAGAAGACATTTACACAGGGTGATGGTGAGACCCCCCCTCACACACATACTCAGACAGTTGTACAGGCTTAGTGTTGCTTAGAGCTGTACAATATTAATGGAGTCTGTGAGAAGCTCCTGTTACAGCATGTGCTTCTGCTGTATCTAGCTACAGACACATCTGTCTGTGCTTCCTCATGTAATCTCTACACAAATTAATCTTTTGTATTCTACCAGCGCAGCGCAGTCTCATCCCAAGAAGTCATATAACTGACGTCTTGGGACGCGTTTTGACCATACGTCAACATTCGCCTTTTTAGGATACCCTTAAACGTCTGTTAGATGACGTTATCGGATCCTAACTCTACCCCAGACCTAAACCTACCCCTAAACCTAACCGACATTAAAGGTAAAGCGTCAGTTGTATGACGGCTGGGGATCGGCATGTAACCAATGTTTAAGAGTACCCTAAAAAGGCGGATGTTGACGTATGGTCAAAAGATGTCCCAAGACGTCAGTTATATGACTTCTTGGGATGAGACTGTGTTAATTCTACTCACCCTCAGTTTTAAGCTATATTTCAAAAACGCTGTTAGACAATTGAAATCAAACCAAACTTCTTCGTTGCTCCGCCTCCAAACTCAGCCCCCAATCAAAGCTTGAAGGATATCAAGGCCTTTTGAGGGTGTTGTTAGCTCTGTGAAGATTTGTTAAATGCAGAAACATGGTTTAACGATTATTTTTTTCTTCTCAGGTGAATGTGGAGAGGAGGTTGTTCAGCTTCTGTTTTGGAGACCCTAATGCCAAGATGAACTGGGTGCATGTGGATAATTTGGTGACGGCTCATGTCTTAGCAGCTGAAGCACTCACTGCGGAGAAAGCCTTTGTGGCGGTATGTGTGGCATGATGGAAATATTTTTATTGAACCCAGATTATGCCTAATGTATTTTTTGTGCATTTTTTTTCTTTTAGAGTGGACAGGCCTACTTTATCAATGATGGGGAGTCTGTCAATGTCTTTGAATGGTTGACACCTCTGGTATGTAGCAATCAATCCAATTACAGTCAAACCAAAATGTATTCAGACACCTTCAACGATTCTCACATTATCACAGTTTATTCGTTATTTAGTTCAGAAAAATGTTAGACTCTCACAGATGATTAATGTTGTTGAATATCTTTCCGCTGTTATATTTAACTACACAATTAGATAATAACAGTTTAGATCAACCGTTTACCAAGCAATGCTTCATGTTGTTCAGTCTGTGTGTAAAAAGAGCATTAGCAATTAAAGAAAAAAACACTTCAGCAAAACATGTGGAGTAAAACTGGTGGAGCCTGAGGGAAGGCAGACCCAGGTGGAGCCAAAGAGATGGAAGGCAGAGGTGCAACCCAGAGCCAGAAATCCTGAGGTGTTACCAGGGTGATCCCTGACCAAGGTGGAGTTGGTGGGACGAGGGAGCCTGGTGGAGCAGGTGGGATGACAGGCCACGATGGAGCTGAGGGTGCATTGAGCCAAGGCGGAGCCGATGGATCAAAGGACTGAGGTGGAGTTCAGGTCTCTGGGGCTGGAGGTGGAGACAGGGGATCCTCACGTCAAGGTGATGCTGGGGCGAATCCACAGTGCTGCTCAGGGAAAGCTGTAGACAGGAACCAGAGGAGGAAGGGCTGAATAAATGTTGGTAAAATAGAGGAGGTGGGAAAGAGAGGCTGGGCGGGCAATCTGAAGACACCGAGTGCACTGGAGATACTTGGATACAGGGGTGATAGCACTGGGCATTTTCAACAACACAGGGGTATCTTCAGTAATCAAATCCATAAACCAGTCTATTAATTCCACCTCTTAAAAGTCCAATAAGATCCCACAGTCCATATTTACCATACACGCAGCAGTGGGAGTGTAGGCGGGGCTAGCATCCATGCGCTCAAACCCCATAAGGACTCATCAGTGACGATTGTTGTAGCTGACTCACACACACGGTCAGACATAATATTGGGCTAAGGCTCCAAGGATACAAGCGCTGGAATTAGGCTGGGGCCGTCTGGGTGGCTGTTGGATGACTGGGCCCTGGGTTTGGTGGAGGGGTGCTGGTAGTCTCTGCGAGGCGTATGGTGATTGCCGAGTCAGTATGTGTGCGAAATCTTCACGAGGACCGCTCTCCGTGGCTGGCGATGTAGAACAGCAGTCGGGATAGTGCATTAGGCATGCCAACTCCAATAAAACTCCAGGGAGCGGTCCTTATTCTCCAGACATAGCAGGGCAACAGTGGGAATGTCCATGATGATGGAGGAAAAAGAAACAAACAAAAGAAAACGCAACAAAAAATGAACTGTTATGGTCCGATCTTCTGTCATGTAACGCGGTGTAGCGAGTCGCACTATGAGGGAGAATTCCAAAATGTAGTCTTTTAAGTACACAGGTGGGTATCATAAGACAGGAAAACCCACACACTAACATAAGTTACACATAGACGAGAGATGGACAAAGGACTTAAAGACACAGGGAGTATGTATAATAGAACTAATGAGATAAGTGATAAACTGGGCATAGTCATTGCATAATAGACAGACTGAACCAAAACACACAAGACAGAGCATAAATGTAAAAGTTTGGTCCCAATTTTTAATTTTTTTTCTACTGGTAGTCCACTGTATGAAGAATTTACTCACTCACATGAATGAACTATAGTGTCCTGCACCCACTTGTAAAAAAAAAAATTAAATTAAATTTGGTGTCTGAATAATTTTTGGTTTGACTGTATATTTAATGAAGGGGTCACTCCACCTCTGGAAAAATGTATTTAAAATGGGTCATTCATGTAGAAGAAATGTGAAATTATTTTTGAATTTGGAGCTTTCTAGACTGAGAAAAGCTAGAAAATGTATTTTTGGATTATTTGGATGAAAGACAACAACTCCCAGAATACACTTGCTTTGCTGCCCTAGAAGGCCACGCCTACCAGTAACAGAGCGCAGTAGGTAAACAAGCCTAGGCTACTACTGAAAATGTGTTTCGAGATCGCGCAAAATGTCCGGGATTCGGCTTTTGCGTACTACAGTCGCCATTCATTGTGTTAACAGTAGCGAGCGGAACGAGTGAGGGCCGCGGAAGAATGGGGCGAGGCCGGTGGCATGATTACCGATGAGCGACGCCTGTGAGACGTAAGTTAGCGGTCTTTTATCTCTCACGGAGGAGCGGGAATTTCCTTAGTAATGTTAAAACACACATCAACACTTGTTTAGCGTTCATGTAAACACTACATTCAGATTCAGATATCAAAATGAATTCAGTTAGATTGAAACAAAAGCTGTGCATGTAAACAATGAAACTGCAGAAAGCAAAAGCTGAATCCCAGACATCGAAGGCCGGACATGTCCAGGAATAAGAGGATGGTAACCCCTAAAGTTACTGCAGCTTTCTCCACAGAACAAGAGCCTGTTAGCTTAGCTTCCAAAAAAAGATGGCTGACACTTTGTGTAAACCCAATCCTCCATAATGCATCCATCTGCGTGTTCAGTACCTTTCAAAAAGTCTCTCCCTGGCACTGATCTGTGATTGGTCTGTTAGCACATTAGGTCCAACCCCCTATGGGTGGGAAAGGGTGGGATCTAGTGCTTGTAGTCTTTACAGAATCCCCCCCTTTTACACTTCCTCCTAGAATAACACAGTCTCATCCCAAAAAGTCATACAACTGACGTCTTGGGACGTCTTTTGACCATACGTCAATATCCGCCTTTTTAGGGACCCCTTAAACGTCGGTAGATGACGATCCCGGGTCGTCATACAACTGACGCTTCACCTTTAACGTCAGTTAGGTGACGGGTTAGGTTTAGGGTTAGGTTTAGGTCTGGGGTAGAGTTAGGATCCCATAACCTCATCTACTGGCGTTTTAGGGGGCCCTAAAAAGGCGAATATTGACGTTTGGTCAAAAGACGTCCCAAAAAACGTCAGTTATATGACGTCTTGGGATGAGACCGGGTTGCCTAGAATGACGCAAAATGACGCTTTTTGCGTCATTGTAGGAGGAAGTGAAAAGGTAAATAGCAGATTTTTCTCGTCTCAGGGGAAAATGAGAGGGTGTTGCACGACCATTCAATAGTATGACTGGGTTTCTAACAATGGAAATCTTAACGCAAATGGGAGGAGTGTCCCTTTAATGAACCCTGTATATTTGAATGATTTCCTTGTGTATTACAATTCTTTGCTGTTTAAAACAACTATACCTTTATCTATTTCCAGTTTGAAAGACTGGGTTACGGTCGGCCGCTGATTCACCTTCCTGTGTCTCTGGTCTACTCAGCAGGTGTGACATTAAAATTATTATTATTATTTTTGAATAAACTGTTGTTCAAATGCAACTATAAATCATATTATTTTTTCATCCCATTTTTGTGCCTAGAGCTTCAATTGAGTAAATAAGTCGTTAAATGAACTTTCTTGTCTTCTCCAGCAATTCTGATGGAGCGACTGCATGTGACTCTGAGGCCTATCCTGGAAATCCCATTGCTTCTCACCAGAAACGAGGTAAATGCTCATTACATTATGCACATTTGCTCTGATCACTTTTTCCTACTAAATTGGTTTTGATGGCATCTTGAGCAGTGTGACATTACATTCTCCCTTCGCTAATTAAACTCCATTAACAAACTCAGAGGAGCTTTAGAGGAGTTTACAAATAGGAGTTTCCGTGGATCTTTTTGACAATGCACGCAGAAAACTGTAGGGGGAAAAAAGGAAATAATTCTCTGTTTTAAGCATATCGTTGTCATGTAAACGTACTCTCAATGCTTTAAGGTATGTTGACATGGTCAAGATGATCTGCTTATGTTCAAACTGAGCATCAGAATGAGGAAAAAGGTCCTTTAAGAGACTTTGAGCGTGGCATGGTTGTTGGTGCCGGACGGGCTGGACTCACAGTAGAAGACTGGAGAAATGTTGCCAGGTCTTATGAGTCTTCTGCAACATTCAGATGGTCGGGTCATAATTTGGTGTAAACCGCGTGACAGCACGGATCGATAATGCCTTGTGTCTGCAGTTGAGGCTGCTGGAGGTGTAATGGTGTGAGGGATATTTTCTTGGCACACTTCGGGTCTCTTATTACCAGTTGATCATTGTTTAAACGCCACAGTCCAACGGAGTATTGTTGTTGTCCATCTCCATCCCTTTATGACCAGTGTATCGTCTTCTGATGGCCCTTACAGCAGGAAAACACACACGTCTCAAATCTCTAATCATCTCAAACTGGTTTCTTGATCATGACAGTGAGTCACTAAACTCAAACGGCCTCCACAGTCTCCAGATCTCAGTCCAGTGGAGCCGCTCTGGGATTTGGAGGAACCGGAGATTCACATCAGGGAAGAGCAGATGATATGTGTGATAAAATAGAGGTTCAGGCACCATGGCAACAACTCCAGCCTAAGTGTGGCATCTTAGGTTTCCATCAGCAGAAGTGAATTACCTTTAACTCTCCTTAACATGCACAGCAGATCCAGCACTCAACATAATGAACTTCAACTCTATAATCCTTTACCTCTACAATCACAGCAGCTCCAGTCCTCCTGCACTCAACGTAATGAACTTCAACTCTATAATCGTTCAACTCTATAACCCTTCAACTCTATAATCACAGCAGCTCCAGTCCTCCTGTACTCAACGTAATGAACTTCAATTCTATAATTCTTTAACTCTATTATCCTTCAACTCTATAATCACAGCAGCTCCAGTCCTCCTGCACTCTACATAGTGAACTTCAACTCTATAATCCTTCAATAATCCTTCAACTCTATAACCCTTCAACTCTATAATCACAGCAACTCCAGTCCTCCTGTACTCAACGTAATGAACTTCAATTCTATAATTCTTTAACTCTATTATCCTTCAACTCTATAATCACAGCAGCTCCAGTCCTCCTGCACTCTACATAATAAACTTCAACTCTATAATCGTTCAACTCTATAACCCTTCAACTCTATAATCACAGTAGCTCCAGTCCTCCTGTACTCAACGTAATGAACTTCAATTCTATAATTCTTTAACTCTATTATCCTTCAACTCTATAATCACAGCAGCTCCAGTCCTCCTGCACTCTACATAGTGAACTTCAACTCTATAATCCTTCAATAATCCTTTAACTCTATAACCCTTCAACTTTATAATCCTTCAACTCTATAACCCTTCAACTCTATAATCACAGCAGCTCCAGTCCTCCTGTGCTCAATGTAATGAACTTCAACTCTAATCCTTCAAATCTATAACCTTCAACTCTATAATCACAGCAACTTCAGTCCTTCTGTACTCAACGTAATGAACTTCAATTCTTTAACTCTATTCTCCTTCAACTCTATAATCACAGCAGCTCCAGTCCTCCTGCATTCAATGTAATGAACTTCAGCTATATAATCATTCAATTCTATCCTTCAAATCTATAACCCTTCAACTCAGTAATCACAGCAGCTCCAGTCCTCCTGTGCTCAATGTAATGAACTTCAACTCTATAATTCTTCAACTATTCTCCTTCAACTCTATAATCACAGCAGCTCCAGTCCTCCTGCACTCTACGTAATGAACTTTAACTCTATAATTCTTAACTCTATTATCCTTCAACTCTATAATCGCAGCACCTCCAGTCCTCCTGCACTCATAATGAACTTCAACTCTATAAGGTCCAAGGTGATCTCATACATCACACGAGCAGGCATCTGTAACCATGGAGTCTGCATGTGCTGTTTAAGTATCACAGTGGACTCTGGGTTGGTAAAGCATGATAACCCAGTTGGCCTGAAGTCTGAGGAAGAACCCGTTGTTTTAGGTGTGGACTGGTGCTGAGACATGCATTAGTCATGAGAAACACAAGCCCCGGCCTGACGGGTGATTCTGCTCAGGTGGAGGCAGGTTTGATGATTGCTTTGTGAATAAAACATGAGGCACCAGCTCCTTGCTGGAGCTTTAGGTTTGAGATGGACAGGTGAAGGAAACACACACACACACACACAAGAACCAGGAAATGAGTATGTCAATCACATGATGGTGACCTCCATCCCAGTTTCTGATCTAAATCTTACACTATATACTATATACAGTGAAATCAAAACTATTGAGACACATCTGGACACTTATGAATAGATCCATTATTTTATCATTTGGAAAAACTAAATACAAGCCTCTGTTTGGTTTGATATTTTGAAACATTTGTAGTGTGGCTTATGTGTCCAAATGGCCAGCATATTCGGTATATTTACATTAGTTGAATGTGTCTTATTTATATTACGCTTTATGAGGGTTTTTTTTTTTTGTAAGTGTCCTCTGTCCACTAGATGGCACTATTCTGTTTCACAGCATGATCTGATCACACAGTCCACCTCTAAATAATCCAAATATGGGATTTTACATTCTGAGGTGAAAGTTTAAAGATGCGTTATCAAAAGAAAATGTCAGATCAGCTGTTTATAGCAGCTATTCCTGTGTTAATGTTAAACTGATCTAGTTTGAACCTCTGTAATGAAGTGTTAGAAGTTGTAATTTGTGGAAATTATTTCTAAGCATTTGTTAGTTCCAGATCTCTTATAATATGCTTTCATTCACTTAAATTTAGTTGAATAGCACTTGAAGTTGAAGTTGCCTTCATCTGAAAACGTTACAACTGACTAAACAGTGTTTCAAGAGACCCAACACTGAGACGTTCCACTATTCGGTGTGTTTATACACTCACCCGGCACTATGAGTTAAATATTTTGCCTTAAACAATGATCAACTGGTAATAAGAGACCCAAAGTGTGCTAAGAGTTGCATTGAGTTTCTGCATGTGATTGGCTGATTAGATATTTGCATTAACAAGCAGTTGAACAGGTGTTCCTAATGAAGTATGAAGTGAGTCCACACACTCTTCAGACGGCTCCTGGTCTAGACAGCAGTGTGTGTTGGGTCAAGCTCTGGCTCTCGGCCCACCGCAGGTTTTCCGTGTCGATACCCAATCTGAAGGCTGGTAAGGGGAGAGAGACCGCGGGGGCATTTCACGGTGCCAGCAGAGCGCGCGGGCACAGACACACTCAATGTAAAAGTAATGCCAGGTAAAAGGAGGTCATTAAAGCCATTAGTAAATGTGAAGCCCTCAGAATCTGATCTGTGAAGTCAAATCCAGAGCCCATCTCTCAACGCTGTGTCTTAATACTGTCTTCAGGACGACCTGACTGTGACACCTCTTAACCTACTGTACCTAAACTCTCCTAAACCAATGAGAAGATCGAGCAGTCTCACCAACTCAAATAACAAACCTTTCTACAGAATAACGATTGCCACAAACAAAAACAGCCACAAACTTATACTTAAACTTACTTATACTAAATACTACAATTTTGCAATTTAACTATTTTCTTAAACTTAATTGCTTATTATTTACACACTGTAAAAAAAATATTTTCATGATTTGTAATCACAACTTTTTTTCTTTTGTCAAATCAACTTAGATAATTTATGTAGTTCAGATGACAAAATATTTTGAGTTTCTGATGATTAAATCAATCTCCTTCATTGTATTAACTCAATTCTTCCATTTCAATGAACTTAACATTAAGGCAAACAGGTTACTTATTATTTTAAGTTTAACCAACAATATTTTTTTTACAGTGCAATTAAATTCGTTTTTTCTAATTAGTTGAATTTAAGCGTTTTTTGACTAACTTACACAGGACTTAAATACATCTGTATGCAATTTCATAATTATTTCTATTGTCATTTGTCATTTGATTTAAGAACATCTGCCGAATGTACTGAAAAGCATTTTTGATAAACTAAAATATAGTAAATTTCTGATGTTTATCAAGTAGTCATGACAACGTATGTTTTTACATTATTTTAACTCAACAAAATAAGTTTCAACTTTAAGTTATACAAGATTCAACTCATTTAATATAATTCCAGTCAGTTTAATGTAATTTCAGTTCAAGTGACTTAAGTAAAATCAACTGGGATGTTTAAAAATATATATATTTTTACAGTGTATTTAACTATATTATATATGTAATTTCACTGTAAAAAATGACTGTTGGTTTGACTTAAAAAAATAAGTTACCAAGTCCCCTCAAAAATGTTGTTCATTGAAATTAAAAAATTGAGTTAATCCAATGAAGGAGATTGGTTTGATAAGTATAAACTTAAAATATAATGTTATCTGAACCACATTTGTAAAAATGAAGTTGCAATTTAGTACATTTTAAAGTAATAAAGTATACTACTACTACTACTACTACGATTTTTAAAAAATAATATCAAATAACACTACAGTTTAAATAAAAACCGTGTACTTTACATTTGATTTATTGTTTTAGTCAACACATCAAAATGAGTGCACTTCTTTAAAGCATGACAAAAGATCATTTAAACATAATAATTAAAAATGTATACTTTAAAGTAAAACGTGTAACATTTTTACAAAAAAAACACTTTTTAAAAGTTTACGTATGTGTGTTAAGTCATGAAACAGTTCACAATACTCTTTAAGTGGAATTTTCATTATATTATATTATCTGCAAGTACAGTATTTTAAATATATACACTGTAAAAAATATTGTTGGTTTAACTTAAAAAATGAAGTAACCTGGTTGCCTTAAAACTTTAAGTTCATTGAAATTGAAAAATTGAGTTAACACAATGAAGGAGATTGATTTAATTATTAGAAACTCAAAATATAATGGTATCTGAACCACATAAATTATCTAAGTTGATTTGAGGGAAGAAAAAACGTTATAATAACAAATCATGATTTATTTTACAGTGTATATACAGTATATATATATATATATATATATATATATGTTTAAGATTTTAAGTAGCTACACTACAAGTGCACAGTTAATAGAATGAAGTGCTCTTGTTAGTAACGAAGTGTGTGTCTCTGACGTGTACAGTAGGTGATAGGAACTTTTCAAAAATTTACTTGTGTCTTAAGAAAGTCATGAAATAGATCACAATACACTTTGAGTGGCCTTTATTCATTATATGATCTGCAGTGTTTTTTTTAAAACATGTTTATGATTTTAAGTAGCTACACCACAAGTGCACACTAAAACACTTGCTTTTACCGAGAAGACGCAGCCAAGCGCCTAGGTGTCTAGTAGGTGACCTGTGTGTCTGATCAGATCAGTATATCTCCTCATCTCTGTCTGCTGTTAGCATGTTGACCTTTGACCTCTGCATCCCTCTCAGGTCAGAAGCATTGCTGTCAGTCACACCTTTAAAATCGAGAAGGCCCAGCGAGACCTGGGCTTCGTTCCTGAGAAGTTCAGCCTGACGGACTGTGTGGACCAGTACCTGCGGAGCCGACCGGGACGTCCAGCCGCCTCGTTCCCCAACACACGCTTCCTGTTCCTGCTGCTCCTGATGCTCCTGATCGGACTCTTCTCACTCCTGACCTGCTGGGAATAACGCTCACTTCCTAGAGAAACACCTTGCAAGGTTTGAACTAGGGCTGGGACATATAGAGAATTGAAAATTACACTGTAAAAAAAAATCGGTTAAATTTACGGTAAAAAACTGGCAGCTGTGATTTACCGTACGGGAATACGGTAGAAACATTTTTAGGTTTTACACACTTAAGTTAATTTACAGTGAAAAAAAAACTAAACATATTTAATTATCTGATGTAATGCTAATTTACAAATCTATTGAAATGCTGTTTTCACTGCAGCATTTTTACAATCTTTTACCGTTAAAATAACGCATCCTTGCGAATATCGCATGAAAAGGTTCAGACCGGTTTAAATGTGTCTTTCTATTGTAGCTTACAAGATTGAGAGCATTAAAAGAGAAAAGTATTTTAAAATTAAAAGTATTTAAAAAAAAAAAAATTGAAGTATTTACGTGAATCAGTTTAGTCACCATGAAATCAGAATTGACAATTCTTGTTTTCTTGGGAATATTGCAGTATTTATTATGCACAAAATCATCAATTTTTGTTCAAAATCATGTTTACTCATAATCTTTAATCAAAATAAGTTCCCCTCCCTTTTGCAGCGCCTTCTCTTCACGCTCACATGAGATCCACCAATAGCAAACCACAACCATCCAACCATCCAATCAAATCCTCACGGACAAAATCAAGCCCCGCCCCACATTTGTTCTTGTTTGAGAAGTCATTCGCTCAGATTTACGTCACAGGGAAGAAAAAACTATCGCAACTTCAGTTTCAAGCTGGCTTTGTACTGTCCACTTCAACAAACCAATTCAAAAACGAATAAATTTGCGCCATTACTAAAGAAAAAGATGCATAGTTACTTCTGTTAAACTTATGAAATATAATTTAAAAACAGTTAAGTATAATTTAAACTAAGTGTTAACTGTATTTTACTCACTGTGTTATATATTTTGAATATTATGGGTTACTACATTGGCTGCTTGCTTCAGATTATGTTGAGATTTCTATTGTCAAACGTTGACTATTGATTTTTATTTATTTATTTTTAGCTATATTGTTCAGCCCTAATTTAAACCGGCAAATTTTAGCCCGAGTATATTGGAGAACAATTGCCACCAATGGCTTATGATGCTTTTGGGAGACACAGATCTTTAACCCAAATCCTACATCACTTTAGAAACAAATATCACTGTGTTGTTGTAAATTGTAAATGATCTATAGATTTGAGGGGTGTGATTCGGGGTTTGTGTAAAATTGAAATATAACCTGCAGAGCAGCTTGGGAACTACAGGTGACACTCGGAAAATGCAAATATCGTACAAAAGTTCATTTATTTCAGAAATTCAACTTAAAAGGTGAAACTAATAGACTCATTACATGCAAAGTGAGATATTTCAAGCCTTTATTTGTTATAATTTTGATGATTATGGCTTACAGTTTTTAAAACATTTTCGCAATCTTCTAATTTTCACTTTGGGGCTAAATAAAGCCCCAATAAAGGCTTGAAATATCTCACTTTGCATGTAATGAGTCTGTATAATATATTAGTTTCACCTTTTAATTTGAATTACTGAAATACGGTAGCCTAAATTAACTTTTTCACACTATTTGTAATTGTGATGTTGAAAAGTTATATCACTGGGTTTATTTTACACCTTAATGGACGAGTATTTGCTCATGGTCTTCCAGAGAATGAAGAGTATATTAATAGTTGCACTTCCTAAATGTGTGCATTACAAAATGATTGTGTTTTTATTTCAGCATACACTATATCTTTATATACATTCATATTCATACTTAACTCGACGAACCCCATATGAACTGTTTGTGGGAATTTAACATTTTTTGCATTTTAGGCATTTACTAAATACTATAGGCAAACAATAAATGTATGCCATGCGTGGCATTCATGAATGCCAATGAAATGTTTTATATTCTGAAGCTGTGCTTGTAATGGTGAATGTAAACTTGTATAATCTTTTGATTTTGCTTTGTACTTTACTGGACAGCCCAAAAGTTGTCATGTAAACTACAACTGTGACATTAGACAACTGTTCAGCGTTTTTTTTTAAATGAATAAACTGTGCTGTGAATCATCTTATTATTAAAATATTGTATTATCTTCTGATTATCAAGAGCATCTAATTAATATTCCCAAATAGACCACAAGTGGGCGCCACGAGTTACAAAATAACACGCTTTAAATGGATAGTTCACTTTGAAATTAATTTTCAAGGGCATCCAAGATGTAGGTGTCTTTCACCGTGTCCTAACTACACGCGACGCGAAAAAATTCCAGCGACAGCAAGTGTGTCGTCCACACTAGACGCGACGCGAATGTGAGACGCCACACATTCAGAACAGCGCGTGAGCCTATGGTGTGAGCAGAGTCTCTCTGTGAAAGCGCACTGTTGGCCCGCACTCGCATTGAATATGGGTAAGGACATAATCAAATCAAGAAATAACATTATTAAAAATCAAAACATTAACAAAATATACTCATTGACTAATTTTGTTATGAAGTACAGTCATATGTTTGCGTAGAATTCATTTTGAACGCTATATTACATGCTTTCAAAATCTGAGGTAAATTATCCGTTATCGGTTGTGGCACAGTGACCTATTTTTAACTAAAGATAAATAATGTGTACTCATAACCAGTGTAATTTCTTCATTCTGTCAGCCGCGACGTCGCCGAAATAGGAACAATAGGTTACTGTCGTAACCCCGGTTCTCTGAAACATCGAGTGGAGAGATCCACCTATGGGAAGGGCATCCATACCTGACCTCTGCAGAAGCATCCAATTGCACCAAGTCTGGCTAGACAGACAAAAGCGCGCGGCCAATGCCGATGAGGCCACACCCCTCACCCACGGGCATATAACAACTGGGTGCGCTGCTATTCCTCAGTAAGTATATTCGCTTCTCGTGCGGCAAGCGGGACAAAGCTGGTGGATCTCTCCACTCGATGTTTCAGAGAACCGGGGTTACGACAGTAACCTATTGTTCTCTTTCATCATCTCGTGTTCGAGATCCACCTATGGGAGGGACATGGACAGCTCCCCGATTGCCCAATACACTCACAGTGAGGTTCTGAAGCCAGAGAAGGACGGTCACCTCAGGGAGGCAGTGCCTGACACGTCCCTTAATCATGAGCCTGCAAATGTGAAACCACACCTAACTAATGTGGACAAGCAGGACATGAAATACGCATGGGACACATGTGAGATAGTAACCCCAACCCACCAAGACATAAACTATACCCGAAAGGGGGAGTAATGATTGGTGACAGGAATGAACATGGCCAGTCCGCCCATTCACTCTTAATGGTTATATATATCCCAACAGGGTTACAGGGAGGGGCTAAGACGACCCCACCCCTAGAACCGAATGTGCTACCGAGGTACTGGTGACATCCAGCCGGTAGTAGCGCACGAAGGTATGAGGAGAAGCCCAACTGGCAGCGGAGCAGATGTCCTGCAGTGACACTTTCCTAAACAGAGCCCAAGAGGTGGCTAAACCTCTTGTGGAATGAGCTCTGATGCCCCTAGGGGGCTGCATTCCCTTTGCTTTGTAAGCCATGGTAATAGCATCCACAACCCAATGTGAGAGGCGTTGCTTCGAAATGGGACTCCCTAAGTGAGGGGGAGCCCATGAAACAAAGAGCTGGTCACTCTTCCGGAAAGCATTCGTCCTGGTCATATATGCCTGCAAGGCACGGACTGGACACAGAGCGTTCAGCCTCTGATCCTCTAGAGAGGTAAAAGGTGGAGGGTGAAAAGCGGACAGCTCCAACACCTCCGAAGTGAACGCAGGGAAGCACTTCGGCATGAAGGCCGGGTTAGGCTTAAGGAAGACCTTATCTCCACTAAGAGAGAACTTAGAGCACGAGGGATGAACCGAGAGTGCATGTTGCAGATGCCATGTAGAGTGCATGTAGCAGATGTTAGCAGATGCCAAGGCCAAAAGCAAAGCTGTCTTGAGAGACAGCAGCTTAAGGGATATAATATCCAAAGGCTCAAAAGGGTGTTGAGACAGAGCTTCCAGCACCATGGAGAGGTCCCACTCCGGGACAGTTCTCCTGACGACTGGCAAAGAACGGCGTGCACCCTTCATAAATCTGCGGATTAGAGGGTGCTGACCAACGGTCGGGCCCTCAAAACCCAGATGACAGGCTGAAATAGCAGCCAAGTAGACCTTAATGGTGGAAAAAGGACCTGCCTTTATCCATGAGGTCTTGAAGGAAACACAAAATATCAGGAACTGAACACTGATAAGATGTGATACCGCGCCCATCACACCACCCCTCGAACACTTGCCACTTACAGCCATGTAAGGACTGTGTAGAGACGGCCCTGGCATTCTGAATAGTGGTGACCACACGCGGCGAAAGCCCAAGTGCGTTCAGGTTCGTCCTCTCACGAGCCAGGCCCAGAGAGCCACCCTGTCCGGGTGGGGGTGGTAAATCTCCCCGTTGGCTTGGGATAATAGATCCGTGCGAACGGGAAGGCACAATGGCTCGGCGTATAACAGAGGGATTATCTCCACCAGCCACGGTGCTTTGGGCCATCTGGGTGCTATCAGAATGAGAGACAGGCCCTGCTCTCTCACCCTGGCCAATGTGGGAATTATCAGGCACAGGGGAGGAAAAGCATACTGGAGCACTCTGGGCCATGGGTGGGCCAGTGCGTCTACCCCGAGGGGCGCGTCCATGTCCCTTAGAGAGAAGAACATAGGATAATGGCAGTTTTTGCGCGAGGCGAATAGATCTACGCTCGCCCGTCCAAATCTCATCCATAGCATTTCCACTATCTGCGGATGAAGACGCCAATCCCCGTAGATTGGGTTTCCCCTTGACAGCAGATCTGCGCCGACGTTCAGAATGCCTGGGACGTGAGTCGCGCGTAGCGACAAGAAGCCCCGTCTGCTCCACACCAAGAGCTTGTGAGCTAGAAGGTGAAGTTTCGACAAGCGCAAGCTGCCCTGACGGTTGATATATGCCACAGCCGTGGTATTGTCGCACCGTACCAGCACGTGATGTCCCTGCAGGCGAGGCAGAAAATGATTCAGAGCTTTCCAAATGGTTAAAAGCTCTAAATAATTTATATGTGCTGAACGTAGTCTGCCCTCCTGGGTGGCACCCCAGCCTGTTAAGGATGCATCTGTCGTCACCACTTTCCGCATCGTAACCGCCCCGAGAGGGGTTCCCCGTGCGTAAAAGTCTGCGTTCTTCCAATGGCGCAGGGCTGCAGAGCACGCACGCGTCACTGTAACCGAGCGGCAAAGGTCGCGAATCGGGCTGAAATATAGCAACAAAACCCATTTCATGAATGCCCTCATCCTCAGGAGTCCTAATGGCACAACTTGGGTGGATGAAGCCATGAGACCCTGCATCCTGAGACATGTGCGATATTGCACTTTCGCCCCTTCTCTGAACTGTGACAGACAGCTCATTAGAGAGCGAACGCGCTCTAGAGAGAGACGCGCTCGCATGGCAACCGAGTTCAACTCCAAACCCAGGAAAATAACATTCTGACTAGGCGTGAGATTGCTCTTGCCCACGTTCACTTGGAACCCGAGCGATGTGATGTGCACGAGCACACGGCCGGTGTCCTGCAACACCTTCTCCTTTGATTCGGCTATGATGAGCCAATCGTCTATGTAAGTCAGGATTCTCAGACCTGTTATTCTCAGAGGCGTTAAGCCCGCCTCTGCGCACAGACAGAAAGACTGGGGACTCAAACTGAGTCCAAACGAAAGAACTGTGAATTCGTAACGTATGCTAGGCAAAACGAAGAAACTTCCTGTGCGGAGGATAAATGCTTATGTGAAAGAAAGCATCTTTCAGATCGACTGATGTGAACCAGTCGTTCTGTTTTATGGCACGGGCGAGTGCGCCCTGTGTCAGCATTCTGAAATTGTATTTCCTCAAATGTTTGTTCAACACTCGAAGGTCCAAGATAGGGCGGAGAGAGCCGCCTTTCTTTGGAACCAGAAAATACCGGGAATAAAAACCCTGGTTCATCAGATTGGGGGGTACCACCTGAATCGCTCCCTTGTTTAAGAGAGATGAAATTTCCTCTTACAGAATGTGAGAGGCTTTCTCTTCCGTGTGAGAAAAGAGAATGCCGTTGAAATGAGGGGGTTTTACTGCGAATTGCAATCTGTAACCCTGCATTATTGTACGCATAACCCACTCGGGAGCCGAAACGGTTCGCCAAGCCGCTTCGTGACTCGCGAGTGTCCCCGCTCGGGACAGAGCGGAGCTGTGTCTTGAGACCAACAGCGAGAAGAGAGAACGCTGTTGAAAAGCGGAGGTATTGTTACAAACTGCAGCTTGTAACCCAGGGTTGCAGAGCGCAAAACCCACTCAGGCGCTGGATTGCTTGCCAAACCGCTTTGAACCTAGCAAGCGCCCCCGCTCGGGCCGGAGCGGGGAAATATGGGCCCAGCTGGTTCATATGTGATGCAAAGGCGTCATCTAGTGGGCACACTAGAGGCGACATGCGTGGGGTTCAGAGGGATTTCCTCTGTGGAGAGAGGTCTTCTCTCCAAAACGAATATTTGATTTATAACTAGTGTGTTTTGTGTTGACACTGTGTGAACTGGGCAAACATAGTGGTGTACACTGTGCTAAACTTACACCCACAAGGAGCCCCCTGAAAATGGGGGGAAAACACACATCTCCTGAACACATGAACTGGGCAGTCTCAAGTGCAGGCAGAAAATCCAAATTAAGGATATGAGTAGTTTGTTTAAAAATGTATTTGGTTATGTGTTGGGAAACACAAGGACCGAAGCCTTCCACACACAACGTCCGCTAAGAACACATGGGCTTGCAGCCGCAACTGTGATAGCCCAGCTAGTTGATTTGTGAGCCAATGGCGCCATCTTGAGGGTGGACTCGGTGTGACATGCATGGGGTCAGAGAGATTTGCTCTCTATGTTGACAGATATAAAAATCTGCACGAATTCATTTGATTCGTTAATAATAGCTTGTGTTTTGTGTTGGGAAAACACTGGGGCTGAAGCCTTTAATAACTGGGTGAGGGAACCAAGTGTGTGCGGTGCGGTAACACTGCTTATGGACTTTCCCTCACAACAGCCCCCCTGTGGCTTGGTAGCCACGAGACGGGATTACCTGACCGTCCGAGGGAGACCCCGTGTCTTTCAGACAAGGGTTCCGGGACCGGGAGAATACGGAGGGCTCGTGGCCCCATGAACGCGGGCTCGAAGCTTCCATGGTGGAACAACAGGCGGGCTGCTAGCGTTCAGGGCCGCCTTCCTAGGAAGGCATAAATAGAAACCTCAACACGTAACTCATAGACGCCCGTGAGACAGTATTAACAGTCTAGCGAGACGCTCCAGGCGTGCTTGAGAGCTTCGCGAACACCGGAAAAAACATTGAAGAGTTGATTCCTCAGGCTGGGCAGTGGTTCCCGCGCTTACCCGTCGTAAATATTCCTATCCTGGTCGGTGGTGCTCTATGGAGGTGGCCACACAATGTTGAGATGAACGGCCGCTCGCTCACACACTTCCAGGAGGATCGACTGAGAGGAAACCGCGTGAGCGCTAGCTCTAGGGAACGTTAAAGACCGCGTCATCTGGAACCAACCGGTTCGTCAACGAGAGTGAGGTTTTCCCGCGAAGATGTTCTCTTCAGGGAATGCGGAATGGGCTGAATACCGCTCAAATATTTTATCGGTGGCGCTCCGGGAGTCCCCCGGTAGCGCGTCATCGTCACTGTGTCCCCCATCCGAGAAAGAAATGCCAACGGTGTGCTGGATAGTGCAACTAAAAAAAAAAACAGCTTAGTAAAAGCTACATGGGCAGCAATTACAATGACCGCAATTCCCCGGGTTCTCCAAAGCCTTTTGAGCGTGCTAAGCCCAAGCGGACCGCGCAGAACGAGAGGGTCCTTAGCGGTGATGACAGCGCCACACGCAGCCGGGCAGGCTCGTCGTGATAGACTGTTCCCCGGGGAAAGCGGCTGTTTAGACGGTCATATAGCCATGGGTGGGCCAGCGGTGAAGAACTCGGAAAATACGTGGCGGGCAGCCATGTCAGGACGAGCAGGTGAAGGACAGTGAGAGCTCGGCGGCTCCGGATGCAACGACACAGCGGATAGGCTGATGAAACGACTGTCACTCACATCTGGCGGAGGCTGATCTGGCGATATGTCCTCCTGTAGACTCGAAAGTGAGCAGCGTAACGTTAATCCAACCGAACTGTGTCAGTGCAGAGGTCGCGAGAAGCGAATGTCAACTGAGGAATAGCAGCGCGCCCAGATGTTATATGCCCGTGGGTGAGGGGTGTGGCCTCATCGGGCATTGGCCGCGCGCTTCTGTCTGTCTAGCCAGACTTGGTGCAATTGGATGCTTCTGCAGAGGTCAGGTACGGATGCCCTTCCCATAGGTGGATCTCGAACACGAGATGATGAAAGAGAACCGTTTCTAAATTAGAAACTTCGCGTGTTGCCGTCGCGTCTGGTTAGGACAAAAACTCTGATTAACATGGACAAGATACGTTACCTTTTATCGCGTGTCGCGTCGCGTGTAGTTAGGACACGGTGTTAGACACGAAACGAGTGGTTTGTGTGAGAAAACGAACAGTATTTATAGTTTTTACCTCGTGTAACCATAGCAACGTCCAAGTGATCGGGCACTTCGTCTGTGCATGCGCTGGAAGTGATCGCTTGGTGTGTACGTCACTCATTGTTTACACAGAGGTTTCCGAAGTTTTACCTTTCACTGTGATGATCTAAACATATTTAGATATACAGGAAATCGAAAAATATCAAAATTGAAAGTACTGTGGAAACAAAGACACGCAACATTGCCTTTGAGGTAAGCTAAAACATACCAAAAATTAATTTCAAAGTGAATCCTTTCCCTTTATGGCTTTATATGTGAGAGTTTTTGTTCTACTAATGAAAAATTATTCTACAAAAAGACATTAAAATAAGCTAATATTGTTATATTGAAGTGGTTATGATTAAATAAAACCAGAACATCCATAATTGGTTCATTCATATACAGTTTTAATTAGGCTACTGGATAGTTTGTAACCAAGTAAAACGTTAGTCATGCCATTATACATACACGATCACAGATACTCGAAAGGCATTGGTCTAGTCTATTGCATATTCAGCACCAGTAATAATCAGATTGTGCATTTCTTCAAGCACGTCGAATTTTATAATCTGCAGTCGATAACAGCAATAATGTATAAAACTAAAGCCTTTTACTTAAAACACAGAAACTCCGATTCCAGATTTATGCATTTATGCTGAGACAATCATCAACAGATTCAATTTTTGTACATTCGCTCAACAAATATAACAATTTTCATCATGTGGTTATCACAAATTGATTGTTTTATCTGCAAGTAAATGTTAGAAAATTAACAGACAAGATGTTTTGGTCTGCATTTTAAGTCATTGCACTATTTTTTATATTTCCAAGTCAAACTCATTTTTTTTCCCCTCTCGATCACGAGAGCTATGTTTCTACTGCAGTTTAAACTGATCATATAGACCTCTAACACAACAAGCATATAATTCTGCAAAAGTTTGGCTGCCGTTTGAAAGTAAGAGACTTTTGTAGCTGCAATACAGTAGCACCATTTTCCTAAACACTGAAATGAAGCGATGAGATCAGCAATGCAAAACACCACAATATATTTTTGTCTCCCTCGTGACAATATTCAAATATTTCTTTGTCAGGAACAATTCATCAATGAACATTGGTTTTCCCTGTCTGCATCTACACAATACATTGATCCAAAAAGTCAAAGCCTGCTAATACTGTCATGAACTCAAGGCATTCAACAGCTTCGAAATGTTACAAAACGAACATGGCTGATCCTGATTAAGTGTTAAGTAGCACATGGTTTGCGTTTTGAAATACAACAGTTATTAAACACGTAAGCCGGTAATAATTAGATATTGTTAGACCAACTGTTAAACCACACTGACCAGAAAACTACTTGCATCTGAAAACGTCCTACTTTGTGCTGGTGTGTAACATTTAGGTAACTCCGAACTGAAGACCTCATTCAGTACATCTCAATCGGTAACATTCACATGTTGACCTAAACCCACAGGCGAGATCGAATTGAAAAACAGAACGAATACTAAACAAAAAATAAATAAAATCTCTGATCTACATTAACGAATGAAAACATTTAAATAAAAATAGAACTAAAACAAAAAAAAAAAACTGACCGTAGGCCTGTCTAAAGTGCATAGTTTCACAGTGGTGTTTAAATGAACGTCATAACAAAAGTGCTGGAACGTTTAACTACGATTTGCGCTAAACAAACTATAAACACACATTCATGCGCGAATTTCAAGCATATCGTTTACACATACGCGAGCTAATTCGAACTATTTTTGCCAGCACATCAAACCATGAGGTAAACTCTTAACCGGACGCTTTATAAAAGCAGCAAACAGTGTTGCTCAAGAAATCATTACAGTAACGTCATTGAAATCACATGCAGCATTTTCTTACAGAAAAGAGAGAAGAAAAGGAATATTGCTTGCGAAATTTCTAGACACTCGGAATATTTGGCTACATATTCTCCTACTGAGTTCCTTAAATCGTTTTAAAGTTTATCAGGCGAATCTCCCCCCCCAAAAAAAACATACCAGGGCCATCCTAGATAGCACAAGTCTTTTTGATGTAATGTTTACGTCTGGAAGACGTATTTTTAAGAGCGTTTGCTCATCTGCAATACGTCTATAGGACGTTTCCTGTCAGATGTCAAATAGACGTTTAGAAGATGTCTTTAAGATGTAATGATTGACATCTAACGGGAAACGTCCTAAAGATGTATTGCAGATGAGCAAACACTCTTAAAAATACGTCTTCCAGACGTAAACGTCACATCGAATAGACTTGTGCTATCTGGGATATTTCAATTTACAATAAAATGTATTCATTTAGAGTCTGAAGTGAAACTTCTCATTCTCGTTTTGGGAGGTTGACCCCAACATGCATTTCATTTGCATTACGTTAGTCCATTATCTGTGTTAGTGGGTTAGTAATAATAATTTAGTCTCTGAACATCGGACGTTTAAGTCTTAAAGTCTTACACGGACGTGGTTCTACGAATTCAAGAGGTGCTGGAAAACCCAAAGCACAGATTCGCACGGTATGGCTGTAATCGCAGAAGTCCACAAGTCTCAAATCACGGGAATAAGACTTACGAGATGAACGTACAAAAAGCCTGCGTTCGTTCGGTTGTGGACGGTTTGGTGTAGTATATTGTGTATATAGGCACAGGTGTTATAATGCAATCTTCACACACATACACACAAAGACTGTCTGGTAGTGCAAAGGCCCGGATCATTACACTAAGATGTATAATGCAGCCCGGGCCTGTTCTCACTCAGGTCCTCTTTGGTTTTCTGAATGCAGGTGAAGATCTCTTTAAAGAGGGCCTTGTATTCTGGCTGATGGAGCTCGTCCCTGGTCTCGGTCGCGGTGCTAGCCTGACTCTTGCGGCGCTGTAGCACGTTGGCGGTGGGCGTCTGCACGGCCTTGTGGCTCAGGCTGTCGGCCCCCTGCTGGCAGCGGCGGAGCAGCTCCTCATACTTCACCTGGAGCGCGCTGTACTGCGCGTCCACCTCGTTGAGGAGGGAGATCCCGCGCTGCTTCACCGCCTGGGCCCGACGGATGCACGTGCGCTCGTGTCCGCGCCGGATGTCCTCGGCTCGAGCGCCTCGGACGAAGCTCTCGCTGCTGCAGCGACGCCTCCCCTGAGGAAGCTCCAGGCCTTCCTCCTCCTCTGGCTCCACCCTCGTCCTATCGTCCCCACCGAAGAACACGTTATCGGGGAGCAGCGCGTCCGTCAGCCTGGCACTGGTCGACTCCGAGCGCCAGAGCTGCCGCAGCTCCTCCACCTCGGCCTCCAGCTCGGCCTGCCGGCGGCGCGCTCCCTCCAGCGCACTCAGGCGCTCCTCCAGCGCGCTGTTCTCCTGCACCGTCAGCTCCGCCTCGCGCTCCGCCTCCAGCCGTCGGGCTCGCTCCGCCGCTAGCTGCAGCTTGAGGTTGTGGAGGGTGTGCTGAAGGGTGGAGGTCTCCTCCACCTCCGCCTCCACGCGTCTGTCGTTCAGAGCAGGCCAGGACTTCTCCTCATGCAGGCTCTCGGAGCTCAAGCACCTGGAAGACAACAGGATCTTGAGTCCCCTGCTTTACAACATCAACCATTTCTTCATGAGTCGGTTTTTGTAGGTCTCCTACAATTAGTTTACATGCACCCAACGTCAAAAAAGAAGGAATTATTTGATCATAATATACACATTGCATGCATTTCTCATACAATTCATTATACATCTACACTGCTCTGATTGGTCAGATGACCCAGTCTGTTGTGATTGGTCTACTCTGCTCTGATTGGTCAGATGGCTCAGTCTGTTGTGATTGGTCTACTCTGCTCTGATTGGTCAGATGGCTCAGTCTGTTGTGATTGGTCTACTCTGCTCTGATTGGTCAGATGACCCAGTCTGTTGTGATTGGTCTACTCTGCTCTGATTGGTCAGATGACCCAATCTGTTGTGATTGGTCTACTCTGCTCTGATTGGTCAGATGGCCCAGTCTTTTGTGATTGGTCTATTCAGCTCTGATTGGTCAGACGGCCCAGTCTGTTGTGATTGGTCTACTCTGCTCTGATTGGTCAGATGACCCAATCTGTTGTGATTGGTCTACTCTGCTCTGATTGGTCAGATGGCCCAGTCTTTTGTGATTGGTCTATTCAGCTCTGATTGGTCAGATGGCCCAGTCTGTTGTGATTGGTCTACTCTGTTCTTATTGGTCAGATGACCCAGTCTGTTGTGATTGGTCTACTCTGCTCTGATTGGTCAGATGAGCCAGTCTGTTGTGATTGGTCTACTCTGCTCTGATTGGTCAGATGGCTCAGTCTGTTGTGATTGGTCTACTCTGCTCTGATTGGTCAGATGACCCAGTCTGTTGTGATTGGTCTACTCTGCTCTAATTGGTCAGATGGCCAGTCTTTTGAGATTGGTCTACTCTGCTCTGATTGGTCAGATGGCCCAGTCTGTTGTGATAGGTCACCACTTGATACACAGTGACAAAAACAAAACACTGGTCTTGCAGTATCAATTCCACTGCTCATGATTTGGAAGTGATGCAAGGTGGATTTGCAGTGCAGAAAACGCTGTTGTCAACACAAACCAAACTCTTTCAGTCTCAGCTACAACTACAGTGTTTGAGGGTCATTGTTCACAGGCAGCCAGTGAATAGACTAGAATTATGCAAATTTGTTACAAGACCATGTAGGTTTGTGCAGAAATTGAGAAACTACTAACGACTCGTTTGAGCAGTTCAGAATCTATACTTTCTTTTGAGAGAAAATAACTCCATTCCTCCTGCAATTTAATCTTTTAAACTTTGCAAATCTTTTACATTCAAAAAAGGCTATAACACTATCACACTGTATTGAAGATAATATCAGACAAAAACATAATAGGGGGCCTTATTATTTTATTTCTGTTTTGCATCAAAAAGGAACCTGTTGCTAATTGCATCACTGTTTTCTTCTAGGTCTATATTAGCCTCTCCTGCTGAGTTGGATTAGATCAGGGATTACAGGATTACGGTAGAAGGGCCGGGTCAGATTATGATGTCTGGCTTTCGAGGCCCTTAAGATGCCCAGTCAGCACGTACTAACGCTGCAGGTGGGCCGAGTAGACGTATCAGAGAGGTCATCCACAAGCTGGACATCAGAAAGAAACGTCTACTTCAATTTGTCCTACAAGGGTCCAGCGGCTCTAGTAGAATTCCAATGATAAAGTCTAATTAAAGAGGTTTGACGAACACAAATTACTTTCCAGATTAGATGTATTGCCTACTAAAACAAGACGTTTGGACTGGGCTTGTCCTTTAATTAGCTTTAAGATTATGTTAAAGCCGGGCAAAACTCAGTTTTGACATCTTGTACCATTAATGAACCCACTTTTAATTAATTTAAGGAGGTTTTCTCACCTCAACTCAAAGCTGCAATATCTATAATAACAATGCACCCAAAGAGGACTTTCCACTGACATGTTGAGACATGAATGCATGGCTGTTTTCGTGATGTTTATGAGAACGATAAGGGTGTGATGGCGTCATTCTGGCCCCAGACTCACTTGTCTTGCTGCAGATCATAGATTTCTTTCAGACAAGAAATGCTTTGGGCACCAAGGCTGCGGCGCACCCCTACGAGATCTCGCTTGGACTGGGACATCTTCAGTTCGTCCACCTGCTTCTGAAGGCCCTCCATGTGAGTCTGCAACCCATCTATGGTCTCAGTCAGACTGCGGATAAAGAGTAAGGGTCACGTTAAGAGAGACCAACATCTCAGGGAGACCTGGACTCGGACTCGTCCTCACCTCTCGATCCGGTGTTGGGAAGTCCGGTTCTCCAGCACCAGCCTCTGGTTGCTTTTCTCCAGGTCTCGCGCCGCTAAGTCCAGCTGCTCATAAACTTTGGCGTGCTGGTCGTTCATCTGCCTCAGGAGGTCCACCTGCTTGGTCAGGTACTGCAAGAGGCAATACAGACACAAGCCTTCAACTTAGTCGGAGAGTCAATAAATCAGACGCCTGCTTTCAAACGCTCAAGTGTGTGTAAGCACTCGGTGAAGAGCATCACTGATGTATATTTACGACATGTTTTTAAAGCGCTGACTATTGTAGCCAATCACAGACATATTTGATGAGCATTTGAACACAATCTCCAATCAGAGGGCTTTACGATTCCACTCAAAGCGTCACGTTTTTTCAATTTCAGTATTCACTTGGTACTGATGTCAGTACATTTGAAAACACTACTTCAAATTAGAGCCAGACCGATATGTCGGCCGGTCGATATTATCGGCCGATATTAGGCATTTTCCAAAATATCGGTATCGGCAGTTGTAATGGCCATTAAATAAATATTTAAAAAATAAAATAAAAATGGACGAAAAACACGCGCTCATCATATCATATTGTAAACACCACATAGACATATAAACAACAATAAAAGCTTGATTTTCACCGCAGGTGGACTTTAAAAATTGAAAACTTTATTGAGGTTTGGCCGTTCATTTTCACTACAACAGCATTTTGGAGGCCTGAAAATGCAAACTTGTGAAAACGGGATTCAAAGTGCAAGTTATTGAAAATATACTGTTATTGTCTGCATTACACATAAGTAGAACGTGAACATAGATCGGTTTGACAACTTTTACATTGGAGGAAACCCAAAAGAACAGCTCTACAACCTATACAACACAAAAAGGACATTTCCAATCCACAGAACACCATCCGTACACAATCTGTGCCACCGGGGAAGAGTTAAAGAGAACAGAAGTGGCGTATGTTGTGCGAAGCGTCACCTCGATCTCCTGCAGCTGCTCGTGATTGGTGGAGTACATCTGCTGTAGGCCCTGCTCCAGCTCATGGTTCCTGTCCAGCAGAGTCTTGCCCAGCTCAGCCGCCAAATGGAGATCTGTCCCGAACACAGACGGAGAAGACAGTAAACATCGAGTATAGACGCAGTGGGCGTTATCCTGCCAAACCCAGCGTTGGGAATCAACAACCAGACGCCCAAACAGATCAACAACAAGTCTTTCCACAATAGCATCACTTTTCAGGGATGATTCACAATAGCAGTCCTCAAATTAGTAGTTTGACTGGTTGTGCATGATGCAATGCCACTCGTGGGTTTGTTTTCCCAGGAAACACACATATACTACAAAAATGAGTCCCTTACATATGAAAGTTGCTCTGGATAGAGCATCTGCCAAATGCAAAAGTAACAATAAAACCCTAGATTGAGAGTGAAATAAGATCTAAATGATTATTAAACTATAATGGACATGAAACTGAAGTCAGATTTTGGGTAATTTCATATTTGTTAGGCATTTATTAGGAAACGAACATGCAGGAGGTTCTTTATTGACGGTTCCACAATGAACTTCAACGTCCCATGGAACCTTTTCAACGCACAAAAGGTTCTTTATCCTGGAAAATTGTTTTTTAGATTACACTTTTTTTTTTTTTTAGATTTTTTAGACAAATATTCTTTTAAATGAACCCAAAATTGTGTGTATACTACACATTTCACTGCATAGCCTACATTACATGTGAGACGTGGACATTTTTTTTCTCCAATTTCCTCTACAAAGGTTTTAGTTTAACCAACTAATATTCAATACACTGACTGTGACATGATGAATATACTAAAATAAAACATCCTGAAGTTTAAAACGTCTTAGACGTATCCTCGTCGGCTGATGACGTCAGGAGTGCGCATTTAAAGGGGTTTATATGGGCGTGACCTTCACATAGACAGCTTAAACACTGCCCTACTAACAAGAACACCTTTTTATTTCATTTCACACAAGATTTACAAGAGAATAGATTACCTGACCTTCGAGAAAGTCAAATCATATCCCCGTTGATGCCCTTATTCATGTGTTTCTAGTGTGTTAGAATCAGCCTGTATAATGATGAATGGCAATATTTCTAATTAAATGTCTTTTTATGAAAAGCACAGGTCTTTTTAACGTGCTATGTATGTGCGCATTGCTAGTGTATGAGTCTTACCGTGCTCCAGATCCTTCCTGCTGTACCACATATCATCCTCATTGCGATCAAAGTCCTCCTCTACTATCACGTCCGTCAGCATCTCGACTGCAAACACAGCTTCACCGACTGGAAGCGCACGGTTAGTTTCTTATCCTGGTTATTTTAAGGCATCAGCGCCCTTTGTCTGATGGATAGACGCCGGTGAGCCGGGCTTTTGAGGCTTTTCACTGGTTCAGTCCCTAGCGGTGTGAGCCGGTGTTTACAGCAACGTGGCAGAGTCAGACTTCAACTGAGTGTAGAGAGGACGCGAGGATAACAACAAGAACTGATCTTCACGCTGGCCAATCAGAGGACGGGGGGCGGGATCTGACGTGGCCACGCCTACTTTGGAATACCAGGAAATGTGGACCAGTGTTTTTAAAATGATTGTTGTGAATGAATAGTTTTTCTAAATCGTTTTAATTTTTTTTCTGTCAACATTCCATTGATAGGGTTTGGGGAAATTAACTAATAAGCTACGACTGCATGAGGTTTATAATAGTGTTTCATTGCATTTGTATTGTCCTTTGTGGACAAACAATTCCTGCACGTCAAACATCCGTGTTATGAGAATCATCATGAGGTCCTTTGCTCTTAATCCCGCTGCTTTGGCTTACTCCATGACAACGCTGGGGTCTGCCATGATGAACAGCATGTTTAGTTTCTACTACGTAAAGCTTTTCTTGAACAGGTACAAAATATCAGAGACAGCCTTCCACCAGTCACAGGTGAGTTTTCATAAGTTTTAACATACATGTATGTTCCTCTGCTATAGAGTTCATGCTTTCGTTTCGGGTATATTGACTGTCCTGTAAACTATATGTTTTAATTAGACTTTAATGTGTTATCAATTGAAACCTTAAAACATCTGCAAACAGTATTATCTTTAAATCGATTGTCGTTGGAGGAGCGAGGCCAGCGCTTTTTAGCCAATCAGAAGCCTGATAGCACACTTACGTCACGGATACATATACATTAAATGTCTACATTTATATATTTTTTTTAATTTTTTTTTAGGATATTTGATCATCTGCAATACGTCTCTAAGACGTTTCCTACCAGACGTTAAGTAGACATTCAGATAATATGTAAGATGTTTATGATTTATTTTAGTGTATGTAAAACTGCTCTTTTTATGACGTTTATCAAATGTTTGTAGAAGAACAGTACAATACATGTTTTCCAGATCTGCTCTTTAGCAGACATCTTTCACTTCTCTTAAAAAACAACAACAAAAAAACAAAAACAAAGATGACATGTTCATAATATTTACAATAATTAACAATTACAATATAATTAAATAATTAATTACTATTGTACAATACACAAAAAGTATCAACTGTATGTTCAATGTCATCAGAATATAGAGGAGGTGAGGCAGGAGAATTAACAACAATTGGCTAAAGACTGAAAAAGATTTAAAAAACAAAATAAGAGAAGAGAAGACAGATACAAATAACATCAGTGTTAGATATTAAGTCATACACCAATTAAGATATAGAAATTAAAGTCATTGCAAACTGAAGTGGTTGCACTTGCTTTCCTTATTTACAGAAGATGTGATTTGTTTAAAATAAGAACTATTTTAAGATATTTCAAAAGACAAGAAAGATTGGTTGGTTGTTGGAAAACTTACATTTGTGGATATAAAATATGCACAGACGATACATTAAATTGTTAACAAAGCAAGCGTTGTTTTTTGTTTAGTCACAATCAGAGAAAAATTAGAAAGAACGTAGTTACTTATGAAAATGTTAACGATTCCAAAGGGGGGGTTACATAAGAAAAGTAATCAAACGTAATCAGTTACATTACTTTTTTAAGGTCATTTTAAATTAAATGCCTTAAATTTTATTTTAAATAAGGTAACTGGCAATCTCTAACCTGATACATATCCAAAGTATTCTAAGACTCCGCTTAGAAGAATCAGCTTCTAAACAATGTCACGTAATGTTACATTTACCTAAGGAAAGCCATTTAATGACCATACTAGCATAGTTAGCTAAATATATTTTGCTAAATATATTACATATTCATTCATTCTTTTTACTCAAATATCCATTCTTCCAATCTGTAATTCTCTCTCGAACTGAACTCAAAAATTGGCAGCCTTTCATTACATCACTCCAATAGCTCTCCAATCAAATCCCCATGGACAAATCCAGTCCCGCCCAACATTTTTTCTTGTTCGAGAAGCAGTTTCACGTGGATATACGTCACAATAGAGAAGAAAAGACTTTCGCAACTTCCGTTAACTTTAAATTCAATATGGGTATCCATCAGCAATAGTTTCTGTCGTTATTATGAAACATGTACTGTATTGGATAAGTAAAGAGTAAAGTGAATATTTTCAAAGCTAACAAACCAGATTAACTGGATTAGCTGGTTTAGCTAATGTTTAGCTGGTCGTTCTGCCTCGCCACTTTACAACACTAAACCTCTCGAAAACCATTATAACAGACCAGCCTAACCAGCGACTATATTCACCCTGATGTACTTCAAGACAAATCAAGGAAGGGAAATGTTCTTTAGGCTAACTAACCATCTAAAATCAAAGTGTTTTTGAGTTAGTTTCGGTGGTTTGAAACTGACGTCAGCACAAACGTCCTATCACTGAATACATAAACTCCTACAGTATTATCAGTTTCTCAGGAGCGAATTACCCTCCTCCCTCCCCAGCTCCACCTCTCGCCCAGTCAGGATTTGATATTCTCAAAATATGTTGTACTTTAAAATCTTGAATAAATGATATCTGCAAAGCATTCATGTTGGTTGTGTTCCGTTTACCAACGGACTTGGTCTCGACTCGGACTCGACCCTTCAAAGACTTGGTCTTGACTCGGACTTGACTATTTGAAAACCAACAGACTCGGTTTTGACTCGGACTCGACCCTTCAAAGACTCGGTCTTGACTCGGACTCGACCCTTCAAAGACTTGGTCTTGACTCGGACTTGACTGTATTTGAAAACCAACAGACTTGGTCTCAACTCGGACTCGACCCTTCAAAGACTTGGTCTTGACTCGGACTTGACTATTTGAAAACCAACAGACTCGGTTTTGACTCGGACTCGACCCTTCAAAGACTCGGTCTTGACTCGGACTCGACCCTTCGAAGACTTGGTCTTGACTCAGATTTGACTGTATTTGAAAACCAACAGACTCGGTCTGGACTCGGACTCGGCCCTTCAAAGATTCGGTCTTGACTCGGATTTGACTGTATTTGAAAACCAACAGACTTGGTCTCGACTCGGACTCGACCCTTCAAAACTCGGTCTCAACTCAGACTCGACCCTTCAAAGACTCGGTCTTGACTCGGACTCGACCCTTCAAAGACTTGGTCTTGACTCGGACTCGACTGTATTTGAAAACCAACAGACTCGGTTTTGACTCAGACTCGACCCTTCAAAGATCTGTCTTGACTCGGACTCGACCTTTCAAAGACTCGGTCTCAACTCAGACTCGACCCTTCAAAGACTCGGTCTTGACTCGGACTCGACCCTTCAAAGACTCGGTCTTGACTCGGATTTGACTGTATTTGAAAACCAACAGACTTGGTCTCGACTCGGACTCGACCCTTCAAAGACTTGGTCTCGACTCAGACTCGACCCTTCAAAGACTTGGTCTTGACTCGGACTTGACTGTATTTGAAAACCAACAGACTCGGTTTTGACTCAGACTCGACCCTTCAAAGACTCTGTCTCGACTCGGACTCGACCCTTCAAAGATTCGGTCTTGACTCAGGCTCGACTGTATTTGAAAACCAACAGACTCGGTCTTGACTCGGACTCGACCCTTCAAAGACTCAGTCTTGACTCGGACTCGACCCTTCAAAGACTCAGTCTTGACTCGGACTCGACCCTTCAAAGACTCGGTCTTGACTCGGACTCGACTGTATTTGAAAATCAACAGACTCGGTCTGGACTCGGACTCGACCCTTCAAAGACTCTGTCTTGACTCGGATTTGACTGTATTTGAAAACCAACAGACTCGGTTTTGACTCGGACTCGACCCTTCAAAGACTCGGTCTTGACTCGGATTTGACTGTATTTGAAAACCAACAGACTTGGTCTCGACTCGGACTCAACCCTTCAAAGACTCGGTCTTGACTCGGACTCGACCCTTCAAAGACTCGGTCTTGACTCAGACTCGACCCTTCAAAGACTCTGTCTTGACTCGGACTCGACTGTATTTGAAAACCAACAGACTCGGTTTTGACTCGGACTCGACCCTTCATAGATTCGGTCTTGACTCGGATTTGACTGTATTTGAAAACCAACAGACTCGGTCTGGACTCGGACTCGATCCTTCAAAGATTCGGTCTTGACTCGGATTTGACTGTATTTGAAAACCAACAGACTCGGTTTTGACTCGGATTTGACCCTTCAAAGACTCGGTCTTGACTCGGACTCGACCCTTCAAAGACTCGGTCTTGACTCGGACTCGACTGTATTTGAAAACCAACAGACTTGGTCTCGACTCGGACTCGAACCTTCAAAGACTCGGTCTTGACTCAGACTCGACCCTTCAAAGACTCAGTCTTTACTCGGACTCGACTGTATTTGAAAACCAACAGACTCGGTCTGGACTCGGACTCGACCCTTCAAGGACTCGGTCTTGACTCGGACTCGACCCTTCAAAGACTCGGTCTTGACTCGGACTCGACTGTATTTGAAAACCAACAGACTCGGTCTGGACTCGGACTCGACCCTTCAAAGATTCAGTCTTGACTCGGATTTGACTGTATTTGAAAACCAACAGACTTGGTCTCGACTCGGACTCGAACCTTCAAAGACTCGGTCTTGACTCAGACTCGACCCTTCAAAGACTCAGTCTTTACTCGGACTCGACTGTATTTGAAAACCAACAGACTTGGTCTGGACTCGGACTCGACCCTTCAAAGACTCTGTCTTGACTCGGACTCGACTGTATTTGAAAACCAACAGACTCGGTCTCGACTCGGACTCGACCCTTCAAAGACTCGGTCTTGACTCAGACTCGACCCTTCAAAGACTCGGTCTTGACTCGGACTCGACTGTATTTGAAAACCAACAGACTCGGTCTGGACTCGGACTCGACCCTTCAAAGATTCAGTCTTGACTCGGATTTGACTGTATTTGAAAACCAACAGACTCGGTCTGGGCTCGGACTCGACCCTTCAAAGTCTCTGTCTTGACTCGGACTCGACTGTATTTGAAAACCAACAGACTCGGTTTTGACTCGGACTCGACCCTTCATAGATTCGGTCTTGACTCGGATTTGACTGTATTTGAAAACCAACAGACTTGGTCTCGACTCGGACTCGACCCTTCAAAGACTCGGTCTTGACTCGGACTCGACCCTTCAAAGACTCGGTCTTGACTCGGACTCGACTGTATTTGAAAACCAACAGACTCGGTCTGGACTCGGACTCGACCCTTCAAAGATTCAGTCTTGACTCGGATTTGACTATATTTGAAAACCAACAGACTCAGTTTTGACTCGGATTCGACCCTTCAAAGACTCGGTCTCGACTCGGACTCGACTCTTCAAAGACTCGGTCTTGATTCGGACTCGGCATAGGCGGTCTCGACCCCATCACTACATACCGCCAATCCTAACTGTATGCTAATTTTCAATCGTATTTGACGACAGTGGTCCTGACAGAACTGTGAAAATGTAAGAAATGTCGAAGGTGCCTGAATAAATTTAGGTTTGACTGTACAGTAAAGCAACACGATGCTAATTTAGAGCACATTTTGTCTCTGCACAGGTTGTGTATATGATCTGGAACGCGCTGAACGACCCATTGTTCGGGTATCTTCAGGACAACTCGGGCCTGCAGTGCTGCTCGCGCCGGAGGCTCTCGATCCTGTATGGGGCGCCGCTGTACGCCTTGTCGTTCCTGCTGGCCTGGTTCCCCTGGAGGGCGTACGAGGAGCACGACTGGCTGAGCGGTGTTCACCTCACCGTGACCCTGTGCGCGTTTGACGGCCTGCTCACGTTCGTGCTGCTGGCCCAGTGCGCGCTCTTCGCGGAGATCTCGGGACACCACCAGAACCGCCTGAGGCTGATCAAATACAGCCAGGTGGCGTCTCTGCTGGGCTCGTCCAGCGTGCTGTTCAGCGGCCTCGTGTCTGAGAACATGGAGCACTTCGCTGTCTTCCAGGGCTTCAGTGTGTTCGTGGCCGCGCTGGGCTGCGCCTGCATGCTCTACACGGGCTTCCACAGCCAGAGTCGCTTCGACTGTAAAACCCCCGAGGGAAAGGAAAGCTCTCCTTCGCTCTCGGTGTCTTCTGTGCTGTCCATGACCTGGCAGATCCTCACCAACAGGGACTTCCAGCTGTTTGTGATCATGAACTTTTTCCAGGTGTTCTTGCTGGCTTTTTATAGTAACTTCACCCTGATTTTTGCGGAGCATCTCATACCTCAGGACGTCCTGCCATCTCTTGCCAAGAGCGTCATGTATGGAGCGGGATTCATCTGTCCTCAGGTGCGTCATTGACTGCTACTAATATGCAACCCTGGGTCACAAAACCAGTCACAGGTCGCACGGGTGTATTTGTGGCAATAGCCAACAATACATTGCATGGGTCACCATCAGATTCCAGAATTATACTTACTTGTATCTCGGCCAAATATTGTCCTATCATAATAAACCACACATCAATGGAAAGCTTATTATTCAGCTTTCAGGTGATTGATACATCTTCATTTAAAAAATAGACCTATGTGACTGGTTTTGTGGTCCAGGCGGTCATACTTGGATTTTAATAAATCCCCCTGTTTCAAGGATAAAAAGGTCTTTATAGCACTCATCATCATCACTAAAGGTTCACTTTTTGAGCAATGTTGCCGTCAACCAGTTGAGACGCAGGGCCAGTGACCGATCTAAAGTATCCAGATACAAATGTATTCCCCATTTTCAATTTGCCTCATTTTCATTGCCCACCAACATTGCTCAAAACGTTGCCCCATGTGTCATCACCTTAAGGGTGTGTTCGCACTTGTACTGTTCGGTTCGCTTGGTTTTGGACCCCAAACAAAACATTTCCCCAAAGTAGAGAAAAATCCGTATCACCGTTCTCAATAACTAATAGGGAAAAGTCTTTCCACAGTAATTTAGAGTATTGGCATAGTCAAAATAAAAGCGCTATAGTCTCTAGGTGCTTACAAAAAATAAGTTTGTGTTGATATCTTTTTTAGATTTCTTTAAGGTGTTGACAGGATATACACAACGGACAATTCAGAAGGAAAAGTACTTAAGTATGGATTGGGAATCAGCCAAACTTTCCTCCGGGCGGTTGAGATCCATAAACACAACTATTAAAAAAAGGGTTCAAACATTTACCGATGCTCAAGGCAATGCCGGGGGTGTACATTTTTATTATTTTGTTTAAAAAGATTGTCCAATGCACATTCTGCAAGGGGTCATACAGTCATACGGTCTGTCAGAGCAGATCTGAGGTGCGTCACACTGTGGTTATGATGACCATAGACCGTTTAAGAGGTCCCGTCACCGCCCTTGTGTTGTTCTGCAGGTGCTGGTGTTGTGCAGCCAGGACCTCCTCCAGAAGCTGGGCTACTACCGACTGATCCTGATCAGCTTCTACGTGGAGGCCGGAGCGGCCGTGGTCATGCTAATGCTGGGTCCGCACAGCTACTATTTCCTCGCATTGTTCCTCACTTCCAGCATGTGAGTAATTACACAGTGCTCCGGGATAGAGGGATACACACGAGATACGTGCTTCCTAAGATACGTGCTTCCTAAGAGAGCGTTCACTGGGGAAGTTCATGCATTTCGAGATTTACGATTACTTTCAAAAATACAGTAAATATTACAATTTATTCAAAATATGCTAAACTGTAATGTATTCCTGTGATGAAAGCTGTATTTTCAGCATTATTACTCACATGATCCTTCAGAAATCACTCTAATATGATGTAATGCTCAAGAAACATTCAGTATTATTATTAACAATGTTGAAAACAGTTTTTGTAAGTATTTTTTTAGGATTATGTGATGAAGGGAAAGTTCAAAATGGCAGTGTTTAATTGAAATAGAAATCTTTTAAATGTAAAAGCTTTTAATGATTTGTACGTGCCCTTGTCATATAAAAGTATTAGTAGTTCACTTTTAAAAAACTTTTGCTGATGATTTACTCACCCCCATGTCATCCAAGATCTCCATGTCTTTCTTTCTTCAGTCGAAAAGAAATTAAGGTTTTTGATGAAAACATTCCAGGATTTTTCTCCATATAATGGACTTCAATGGGAACCAAACGGTTCAAGGTCCAAATGAGAGTTTCAGTGCAAACTGTTCAAAGGGCTTTAAATGTTTCCAGACGATGAATAAGGGTCTTATCAAGCGAAACGATTTCTCATTTAAAAAATAAATGAAAAACTTTAAGTTTTATAAGCTCAAATGTTCGCCTTGCTCTGTACTGTGATGCGTGTTCGTGACTCTCCTGTTCGAACTCGTTCATCAAAATGAACAAATCTTTTTTCGAGTCATGACTCGAAGGGTCCAAGACCCTTATTCATCGTCTGGTGTCGTTTAAAGCCCTTTGAAGCTGCACTGAAACTTTCTTTTGGACCTTGAACCGTTTGGTTCCCATTGAAGTCCATTATATGGAGAAAAATCCGGGAATGTTTTCATCAAAAACCTTAATTTCTTTTCGACTGTAGAAAGAAAGACATGGACATCTTGGATGACATGGGGGTGAGTAAATTATCAGCAAATGTTTTTTTAAAAGTGAACTACTCCTTTAAAGTCTTGCTGACCCCAAAATTTTGAACGGTAGTGTATTTGGGTATTATAGTATTTGCCAGTGAATACTGGTTTTAAAGGCCAGATTATGTGTTTTCCGCTCAAGCGCACACACCAGCTGGACTTTGACTGCATGTGTTGTGTTTCTGAACATTACTCCGCTTATAGCCTAATGCATCTCAATAATAGCCATTTACTTTCAGGCTGTTTAAATAGGGTGACCTTCTTCCTGTCAGAAAATACATATTTTCCACCAAACATCACCTTTAAGAAATTAGCTTTATGTTAAATGAAAAAAAAAAAAGAAAAATGGTGAAAAAAGAAGAAATGATGAAATATATTAATAATTTACATTTGTATGCCCTAACATCAGTGTTAATTATTGTAATTTACTTAATTTCCCCTTGAAAAAGTAAAGTAAGGGATTCCTTTTGAAATTGCATTAATACTGTATAGACTATACTCTATATTAAACAATCGTAACATCAAAATGTAACGTCTAACATTAAACTCTATGTTTTTAACGTGACCACTTTGGTCAGTTCAAGAATAATTTATGCAATTTTTTTATTATTTATTTGAAAGAATTAAAGAGCATTCTCGTGTCTATCCGTGTATTGTTCAACTGGTCGAGGTTGATGCGGTATTTAGCAAGTAATTAGTAATGCAATACTTTATAGAGAGAGTAATTAGTGCAGATATCTAATTGCACTGTTGAATAATTAATAGCTAGTAATTAATGAATTTTGAGTAACAGACAATGTAACAATGCATAGTGGTTTACAGATATTTTGTTACTAAAGCAATTTAATGTGTGAAAAATGTGATGCAGACGTCATTGAACATTTTGAAGGATATTGAGATTCACCTAATGTTTTTTCCTACTGAAAGAGGAATCAAATCACGAATCAAATTTCACTTTTTTTTTTTTCAGAGTTCAGTGTGTATGAAATGGTCATAAAAAGTGTAATATTACCATAGGCTGAAAAAACCTTGCTATATGGAACTGATTAATATTGTGATTGTTCTGATCCAATCTGATCTCTGACCTGTAATGCTGCCTGAATCATAATCATAATCACAGTGGAGAACTGGTTTGTCCTAGGGGTTTTCTCCATTCTGTCACTATTTTATTTTTGCTTCCTCGCCACTGTTGCCTTTTTCCACCTTTGTTGCCATTGGCTTTTGGCTTGCTAACTTGGAGACATTAAATGTAACATTTAATTTAATATTCAACAATATTATCGATCTCCTGCATTGGCTGCATTATATGAGATCTGAGTTGGACGATGACATCACATTTTCTCCAGAGAGGAGATATATATATATATATATAACTAAAATTAATAACTTTTTTTACAGAAATGAAACATCACTGAACTTACGCTGCACTGTGACGCTATTTTCTTCTGGAAACAAACTCTGTTGCATTATTATCTCTGTAAAGCTGCTTTCTGTATTGTAAAAAGCGCCGTATAAATAATTGTGACTTGAGTAATAAGTGTGTGTGTGAATGTGTGACTGTGAACAGGGTCCTGGTTCAGGCGTCCTTCAGTCTCTTCAATCTGCCGCTGGCGGACATCATCGACTCGGACCTGCAGAAACACAAGCGCAGGTATTCGTCTCTCCGTCGTGTGTTAAACCTACGCTATCTCACGACCAATTCGTACGAATTTGACGCATGATTAAAAAGTGTCTAATTCATATTAATTCGTACGACCTCACTCGTACGAATTTGTACGATTTGTCCAAACCCACGTCATGGGTAGGTTTAGGGCCGAGGTCATGGGTAGGTCATTCGTACGAATTCATACGAATTGGCCAATTCGTAAAATATGTACGATTTAACAAAATCGCACTAATTTGTACGAGTGAGGGCGTACGAATTAGACACTTTTTAATCATGCGTCAAATTCGTACGATTTGGTCGTGAGATCGGGTTGGTTAAACACATCACAGCTAACTCTTTCTCAAGGCGCTATTAGCGATGGAAGATGAATCTCTCCAGTCTAATTCATGATGTTTTAGTTTCCTCTGAATGTTTCCAGCTCTCCTCTCTCGTCGATGGTTTTCGGGACCAACGCTCTGTTCACGAAGCCGGCTCAGTCTCTGGCCCCGATGATGGCCGTGTCTATCCTGAACCAGTACGGCTATGCGGACATGCATGAGGTGTCCAAGGCCGTGGATCCAAGGTACGATATTCCAATAGGTCTGTCAAAGCACAACAGATTGTCCTGGATTATTTGTTTCAGCACATAACCTGGGCTAACACTAGCCCAGACTCAATATATGCCACCCCATACATAAAATACATGTTTTACAGTCACTGTTATGTATTAAACACACTTTAAACTTGAGAGGGCGTGACTCCTTTAAAGGGATACTCCACTTTTTTTGGAAATAGGCTCATTTCACAACTCCCCCAGAGTTAAACTGTTGAGTTTTACCGTTTTCAGCCAATTTTCTGATATTTAGAAGAATATTCTGCTTATTTTGAATAAGTAATTACTTCACGGCCGCTAATAAAGTATGTTCTATATAGTGTGAATGTAATCCAGATGTGCTTCATCCACCATGTTGTCATTATCATGTGATCGAACAGCATCAGTTTCATCACTTCAATGCCATTCACAAATCCTCTCCCATGGCCTTATATATATATATATATATATATATATATATACACACACACACACACTTCAGAATCTCAGAGGAAGAAGTGGTACTTATCTCTTTTATGAGTAATGTCTGTGAATTCAGACAGACTTCTTTTGTGACAAACTGTTTTTCACCTATATAGTAGAGGGAATTATGGAAGCTTGTAAAATAAAACATTTTACAAGATAACTGCGAGTTTATATCTCACAATTTGGACTTTGCGTCTTTATATCGTGCAATTGTGTGTTAAAAAGTCAGAAATGCAAGATATTTACTCGTAATTCTGAGGAAATTGGACTTTATAACTCTCAAAATTGCAACTTTATTTCACAAAATTCTGACTTTATCAAACACATTTTCGACTCTTCAACTCTTTGAAAAATCGGACTCTTTTTGATTTCTGACTTTTTACCGCAATTATGAGGAAAAAAGTCATAAATTGTGAGATAAAAAGTTGCGATTACTTGTAATTACTGGTTTATTATGTATTTTGTGGCAGAAACCAGCCTCTATAAGTAGCATGGTCTGTCCTCCTCTAGTGGTGTAAAGGTGCACTGCGTTCGTTTAACATTGCTCTCCTCCTCCCAGTGCTCTCCAGTCCCTGCACAGCATGATGTTTTACCTGGTGTGTGTGGTGCCGCTGTGTGTCACGGGCCTGCAGGTGCTGGCCTGGAGACCCTTCTCCATACGGGACAGCCACACACTCGACCCAAAGTACATCGATGGCTGAACTCGCTTGTGTCATGGGTGCTTTATATTCTCACTGAGAAGGGGGATTTGTAGATGAATCAGGGGTCTCTAATTACAGTCTGTTTCTTTAGAGGTGTGGTTTCTCAGGCTGTGTGTTAATTGTTTGAAGGATATGCTCAGATTGCGTCACACAAATGCAAAAAACTGATAAACTCAATCTAAAATGTAGCAAACTATACAATGTGATCATATGATGTAAAGTGGATGTGACTTTTATCTCCCCACTTTGTAATAATGAATTTGACGCTACTCGCCAAATAATGTATGTTAAAAGTTGTTTTGAGCATACATGATTTGATTATGTGTGAAGAGTGACACAAGAGACATGACAGACAAAAGTGAGTAAATGTAGTTTAGCGTCAGAAAGGACCAATCAGAATCAAGTAATTCAGAGACAGAGAGTTGTGCAATATGTTATTAATATGTGACATGTTATTCTGAGCTGCTAGAGTGATTTGTGACTTTAGCTACAGATCGTGAAAGACCAAAAATGAAAAATTGTTGAAATTGTATTCAATTAACAGTGGCTATTAAAGCTATAATTTAGACTTTTATCTGAAAATAAGTACATGAGCATTCTGTTTTTTTTATTTATTATTTTAAAACGAATCTGTGCCTTTCCTGTTGATTCACTCAGAGCACTTTTGGTTTTGTATGTATTTATTATTTAGTAAGTGGTTTTAATTTTTTATGGTTGGTTCTTATTTTTCTGTCAATAAACTTGGCCTTATGATCAAACACTGTGATATGTCTTATTATGTGGATTTGAATTATACATTATGAAACAGAATGCAATTATAATATAGCCTACGATAAAAAGTAATTGGGATAAGATACGTGTTATCAATGACACTCTTAATGGACATAAAAATGGAGAATGATAAGAAGCATTATGGTTCTGAAAATTTGGGCTGAAATATAAAAACAACATGATGTAATGTGACTGACAGATTTTCAGTCTTGGTTCAGTCAGTCTTTTCTTATTAGTTAGCCTATCTAAAATATGTAATTTTTATATTAATTATATTTTCTTAGCCGTTGTATGCCGTTATGTTATGGAGAAGTGTTTCATCTTGGCCTTTTGTACTGAAGATTTGTCTTTTATTTTGAAAGCATCTCTCTATTGTGTTTCGTATTCCGGCCGCCATGTTTAGCCGGAGTCACACAGTTAACCAGAAGAACTGCCTTGTCCTGCTTTCGCCTGTAGTTTTACTCTTTTATATGATAAGTCCATATGTGTTTTTGACCAAATTAATTGTATAACCCCCCTCCCGTGCCTTTGAAAAGATGTTGAGTAACTCTGGGCAGTGAAGGGCCGTGTTCATCCTCGGGTGAGTGTTGCTGACACCTGGTTAGCGTTAGCTTCAGTGATAGTGAGTTCATCTTTATCAGTCAATAGATCGATCAAAACATGGCGCAGCAAAGCTCCTTACATCAATACAAGCAACACTATTGGGACTCCTTGATTTATGTGTGCGTATTGGCCTACTTTACTCTCAGGTTTGTGTGTTAAAATTTATCCTGATGTTGCTGTGGGATGAGAATTGATTTTGGGTGAACTTTGAGAAGCATCATTAGAAAAGATTGACCAGTTTGTTCTTGGTTATGGAGCACTTTGTTTTAACTTTCTATGGTGAGAAAATTGCAATTAAAATAAAATATTAATGTTTAACCTATATATATATATATATATATATATATATATATATATATATATATATATATATATATATATATATATATATATATATATTATATATATTAGTAGTAGTAGTAGTAGTAGTACTGTCGTATGGCATCCCCTTCAGCCAACAAGTTGAAATCTATTGTCATGTGCTTGACATTTTTGGCGACAAGGAAGTGAAGGTCACATCATGCTGTCAATGCTCCATAGTGAGTTCATTTAAAGTCAAGAAAATATACATAAATTGTACATTCAAATTTGCTTTCTAAAGGTGTTGGTCAGTTTTAAAGGGATAGTTCACTTTGGAAATAATTTTTGGTATGTTTTAGCTTACCTCAAGAGCATCCGTTTCCACAGTATTTTCAATTTGTATATTTTTAGGTCAAACCGTTCTTGTCTGTCACTCATATAATGCAGGTCTATGGTCACCACCTCAAAGAGCATGCACAGAGAAGTCCAGATTAAACATGATTTAATGACTCGTAAATGTAAGTATCTGACATTTGAAATTTGTATCTTGATATCAAAAATTGAATTTGAATGGCAGCCTAGTATGGTGACATTAAACTTGTGAAAATTCAATAACAGATATCAAGAACTATAGTTAGTACAAAGTCAAGAATTTGTATATTTGCTAGTGATGACATCATTAATTGCTGATGTCAAGAATTAACATTATAACTAATGAAAATTGAATTGTTGATATCAAGAATTCATAGTGGTGCATGAAAATCATGATTATGCATTTCTGCTCAACTAGTAACACTGGACATCAACCACACGGCATGCCAATACCTTTTAATATAATAATGTATTAGACGGGACTGTTAGACAGACTGTACGCTAATGAACACAGAGAATATGATCACTGTGAGCTCAGGCTGTCAAAATCAAGGTCACAACCACAAGCGCAGCTTACGTCACTTTAGAGTTCCTACTGGCGGTGTGAATGCAACCAGGAAAACGTTCCTAGGGGAACCATTAGTTATCGGGGAACCTCCCTGGTGACTAGTTCCTGTAATACCCCTATTGACTCCTGCATTTGGTTTCTTTCAGTCATGGACCCTCTGAACCAGGTCGATGTCATGCACCTTCAGGAGTCTCGTTCCTCAGCTCTGGATCTGTCTGTGGGCTGCAGGCAGGGCTCACTAAACTCCATGGAGGCTTTGGATTTGGTGAAGAAGCCCAGCTGGTGTGGCATTTCCTCAGGGAGCAAAAGCGCTAACATGTCCGATTCTCGGTCCGGTCGGTACATCACTCGGCCCAGCAAACAGACTCCTGATCACCCAGAACCAGGATCAAAGCACCATGGGATTTGCGGGACATCATCCCATGGCTCCTACTCTATGCCTTTACCCCTGATCAATGGATTGCCATCCGTGGCTCAGATACTGTCTCAGTGCCCACCGACACACCAAGAGTTTGAGGATGACACAGATTACAACGTTGAAATGGATGAAGCGTTGACACAAGCGAAAAGATTTCGCAAGAAAGTATTAGAAAACCGCACACTAGGAAGTAGGATAGCACACAATGCATTCGAGACACATCCATACTTTAGTGACGCACTGTCACAGACTAAGGGCTCATCACGTTTACCTCAGGACACCAACGCCGACGCACACACACTACGTTCCACCAGCTCAGCGGTTGAGTCGACTGCCATTGAAACCCTCGCATCCGAATGTACCGCCGCTAACGAAACGTCTCCCTGCTCCGCTGAATACATCTCCAGTGGCGAGGACAGTGACGTCATTGAGGTGCCGGTAAGCAACTCCAGATGCAAGACCCCTTTGAACTGGCGCTCCCGAACTGAAAGTGTTATCGTTAACGACATGAGCAGTGGAAGACGAAACACTTTTTCCACGAAGCAGGAAGTAGACTATGATCATCAAACAGACAATCCCAGAAATGTGAACAACGTCTACGCAATTGATCAACCGATCTTTGAAGGACGTGACGGTAGGACTGGCTCCGGATCCAAATCGCTGCTGTCGTGGATGGAGTCGGTCTTGATACCCATATCCCCGCAGGACAGCGATCAAGAAGACATGGATGCTGCTTATTCCCAAAACTTCCCGTCTACCTCAGATGGTGAAAACACAAGCGTCTTTGCCTCTCCGCAGATTGGGGCGTCTTCAACGCCAAGCCATTCCCGGAAGACTACGGCCTCGAAAAGTAAAAAGAGGACAAAACCAAGGCCTAAACCCAGATCCCAACCCAGGTCCCAACCCAGGTCCCAACCCAGATCCCAATCCAGTTCCCAATCCAGTTCCCAATCCAGAACCCAACCCAAAACCCAACCCAGAACTCAACTCAGAACCCAACCCAAATCCCAATCCAGATCCCAATCTAGATCCCAATCCAGATCCAAATCCAGATCCCAACCCATATCCCAACCTACATCCCAACCTACATCCCAACCTATATCCCAACCCAGAGCCCAATCCAGAGCCCAATCCAGAGCCCAATCCAGAGCCCAACCCAGAGCCCAACCCAAATCCCAACCCAGACCCAAAACGGCTAAGCAGGCGAAGCCGTCACCAGGCACTAAATCTGCTGCAAGTAAGTCTAAGAAAAGAAGAAAACCTTGGACATCTGGAGTTTCATCCCTTTTTTCTCCTAAAGAGCCGGAGATCAAACTCCGATATGCAAACCACAAAGAAGAGAAGACTCACGCCAGGCTGGATGGCTTTGCCCCTTTCATCCGTATGAAGTTCTCCTCCTGCTCAATCGTTAATTTTAGGGAAGAGGATGATAATTCGACAAAGAAAGGGTCCCAGCAGACGGTCTCAGGAGTCATCCCGAAATCCTCCTGTCTGCAGCTGGGCCGGGTCAGCTCTGAGGCCAGCCTCCAGGTCCGGCGCTTCTGCTCCCTGTGTGGACGGGCCGGTAACGTCGAAGGTCTCGGGGACCTGCATGGCCCGTACTACTCCAGGGGAGCTGGTCTGCGCAGTCCCGAAGCACAGAAGCAGGACCCCGACTGCAGCGATCCCGAGTCCGTCTGCAGTTTAGAGGATGGGGCGTCCCGGGCGGTCCCACAGCAGAGGAAGGAGAACTGCTCAGGGAACGTGGAGGAGTCTGGGGTCTGTGCTGAGCTCTGGATACATGAGGACTGCAGCATTTGGACGGCAGGCATCTTTTTGGTCAAAGGGAAACTCTACGGATTGGAGGAGGCCATCCGGCTTGCACAAGGAACAGTACGTTTTTATTCGTTTTTATGCAAGTAGGCAACACTCAAGAACTTGTAAAGTAAAGGTTTTAGAATTTTTATCAAATGTTAATCTAAAACATCTTGTAAAACATTAACTGTTTATGCAACTCTTCTACTTTTGTCACTCCGTTTTTGCCGTGACGATGCCTCAGATTCTGACATGGCATTAAAAAGCTATTCTATAAACAACGCTGTCACTGAATCTTCAGAAGCTGTAAGGTGTGTGTTGTTTGGTTGTTACAGGTGTGTTCGCACTGTCACATGGTTGGTGCCACTCTGGGATGTTTCTTCAAAGATTGCCCCAATAAGTACCACTTCCCCTGTGCCCTGCAGTCAGGTAATGCTCACGGCCTCGTCACACCGTACCGACTGGAACCAAGGGATGCAATGTACTATAGAGTTTGTTTGACATGATGGTTCTTCTGATTCTGATTAATTGTGAAAAAACAAAACAACATTGTTTTAAGGCAGTGGTTCTCCACCCTTTTCCTGGAGCCCCAGAACTGCACATTTTGAATGTTTCTTATATGGACGTGCCTTGTTGCCTTCATACGTCTGTGGAGGAATCATTTTTAGTCCCAAAACTTAGGAAGTGACTTTTTCCCTCGCTGCCCTATCAGGCAGGGTTTATAAATGAACACCCCTAACAACCCTAACTCTAACCCTAACCCTAAAAGCAAGCACAGGATTGTGGGATATCAAAGGCAGAAAAGGATACATCTATGCTGCCTCATGGTACAGGGAGTGAAACTAACATTGCATTCGTCCTCCAAATGCAGCATTTTTAAGCTAAAGAAAAAGAAAGATGGCGTCTAAAAGATGTCTGGTGGTCAGTTGGCGTAAATGTACGTTCTTGACCAACATTTTCCACTTCTGATGTCATTTCTAGTGAGAAATTACTATTATAGTACTTAACTATTCGATTAGTTATCACCAAAGCTCGCTCTATTTTCCTGTAGATCATTAAACCGTTACGCAGCCTCAGAAGTCTGTGTGAAATCAGGTTCATGAGGGAACAGTGTGCAAACGCCGCCTGCAAAGTCATTGCCTCATTGGGCAGCTAAGGCAACAAGTCACTGCCTAAGATTTCAGATCAGCGCCGAAGTCCTGGGCTATATTCAGACTGTCAGTCAAAATCAGATTTTTGTGCATATCCGATTGAAATTTGGCAAAAAACAAACAAACTTGGAAACTGATCAGGGGTGCGTTTCCTGAAAGCATCGTTAGCCAACTATGGTCGCAAGTTCCTTCGTTATCAGCATAGTTTAACGAGTCGGTGTTTCCCGAAACCATCGGTCCAACGGACATTCGCAAACAGCATCGCAAAGTTGTGTGGTTTGAACGACAGCTCTCGACCTGTGGTTAGAGGCATCGTTTCTATATTGCGTGACATTTGGAGGTAATAAATCCTTATCTTGAGCAAAATAAGCAAACTGACGTTCAGTACAACCGGTGCCTTTTATTTAGAATACATACAAAAGGTAATTTACGTCTTTTAGTTTGTCAAAAGATTTGAAGTAACGTGTTTGAAGAGTGTGCATGTGCGAACGTGCTCTACTATGTAAGAACGAGCCAAATATTAAGTCTGGTAATAAAGCAAAACAACTGAGAACAATTAGAAATAGTCCTCAGATGACATGTCTGTAATTTATATAAAACAAATCTAGAGTTAATTGGATCTCAAACAGTTTCATTAAAAGTAGTTATTACTGCCCCACGTGCGAAACCAACGTTTGCGATAGTGGGTTTCGGGAAACAGTCGTGAGTAGCTAGTTGATTTCTCCAACGATGCATCGTACTATGGTAGTGAAGCAGCGAACTACGTCGTTGTACTGGGAAAGCACCCCTGATTGGATTTCACATGGTTTTTGTTACTTTCTCACGACACGTTAAACGTCAAACGTTGTTTTAGAGAACATGCTGAAAATCTCGGCTGAAACAAGGCTGTTTTGTAGCAAAGTGCCGGACGAACAGAAACTGACAATATAATATGTAGAGACATGTTTTGAAACCGGCGGAGAAGACGGCTCTAAATAAACCAGTCATACCAGCCTCCTACGCGTCTACCGCTGTCTCGTAACAGTAGGGTTGGGTATCGTTTGAATTTGAACGATTCTGATTCCGATTCCTTGTTTCGATTCCGGTTCCTAAAGATTCTCGATTCCGATTCTTTTAAGAGGCAGGGTCAAAAAAGTTTAGCTAACCTTGCTAACCAACGGTCTTTCTGAAGGAAATACTCCTTTGTCACAAATACTCCTTTTGTCACAAATTTTGCATTTTGCCGAGATTTCGTTATTTTTAGAAAAGTGAAGCCACACTTTGGACCGCCGACGTAAGCTACTCATGTTCGACTCACGCGGTTATGCCAACACTTCCGGTAGACGCTTCTTCGTTGGTGTTGTTCAGCGGTTTCTTCTTCTGGTCGGCGGACTGTGAATATCGAAACTAGGGATCGAAATTTTAACTTTTGAACGATTCGGGGGAAAACGAAAAGTCCCGGTTCCAATCGATACTCGATTCTCGATACCCAACCCTACGTAACAGGCAGTCGTCCGGCGCACCGGCTACACGTTGTCATGATGTAAATAAGACAACATCTGTATTACGAACACCTTATGTTCCTGCTGTTGGTGTTGTTGTTGGCATGTACTTCCCAACGAAATGCCCTTGCCATAAAAACCCATGCAGATATTCCAGAAAATGAAAGAGAAGCATGGACACACAAATCAGATCTGGATTGGTGTAGACAGTCAATCATTTAAGATCAGATACACAAATAATCAGACTTGGAGTCTCTACTGATGAGCTGATGTGTTTGATTGAGGAGACATTTTGGGAACCACTGTTTTAAATCATTTCAGAGCGATGGATATATTGAGCTTGGTTTTAGCTGTATTGTCCAGCTTTCTTGTAAAGCTTATTTCCCATTCCCGGCTCTTCTGGAGTCTCGGTTCGAACACTCATCTTTGTTGTTGATGTGTTTGTCTGTGCTGTTTCCCCACAGACAGTGCGCTCAACGAGGAGAACTTCACCATGAGATGCCCGAAGCACAAGGTGACTCAGAGATATGGTTGTAGTTGAGTTTAAGTTATGAAAATGACATGAGTTTGCAGCATAATAGACTGCAGTATTGAATTCTTCAGCCTTGTTGTCTTCCTCTTGCATCACCTTCAGTGCTGATAACGACGATCGCTCGTGTTTTTGCCTTCTCAGAATAAAGCATCCAGATTGAGCGTCAGCAGGCTTAAGAACAGATGACATCTGGGACGGGTTGAAATGTCTTTGAAGGTATTTTTACTCACTGCTTGTGCCTTCATCTGGCCTTAGACGTCTCAAACTGTTTTATTCATTTCGAGGTCAGTTGTCCTTATTAGATCATTAAGATTTTTTGTTGGTTTTGAGAGCAGAAATCATGATATTCCTTTCTTAATATTCCTATAATCTTTAACTTCTGTGATATTTTCTGTGGAACAGTTTTTTTTTGCTTTTAAAAACAAGCTTACAAACAAGCAAGCCCAGCCCTGATGAGAAAAAGTAAATCAAAAGTAATTAGGGCTGTCACTATCGATTGTGATTATTTTGATAGTCGAGTAATCTGTCGATTATTTTATCCGAGTACTCGATTAATCGGCCAAAATTATCAACATATTTTTTTTGTAGTAATAAAAACCTACGCAATAGCCAACAATAGCCTTTAAAATTAATCAAAATACATTTCTAAATAATAGCATTGAGGCAATAATAATTGTTTCAAATAAAGTATTACAGTGAAGTAATATTATTATAGTTTTATAGAAAAACATTGTTAACTGCTTGTGTCTTCATCAAACTGTTTTATTCATTTGTCCTTATTAGATCAAAATGATTTTGTTTTTGTTTTTGTTGGTTTCGAAAGCAGAAATCATAATATCTCTTCGCGTTTAAAGGGATACTCCACTTTTTTTTTTTTTTAGAAATAGGCTCATTTGGGGCCAATGTGCCAAAAAAACAGACAGTTTCTGGTCCCATTGACTTCCAAAGTAGGGAAAAAATATACTATGGAAGTCAATGAGACCAGAAACTGTCTGTTACTGATATTCTTCTAAATATCAGAAAATCGTCTGAATGGATTCGAAAACAGTAAAACCCAACTGTTTAACTCTGGGGGAGTGGTAAAATGAGCCTATTTCCAAAAAAAAGTGGAGTATCCCTTTAAGTTACGACATCTTTAACTTCTGTAAAACAGTTTTTTTAATTAAAAACAAGCTTACAAACAAGCAAGCCCAGTCCTGATGTGAAAAAGTAAATCAATCGATTATGATTATTTTGGTAATCGAGTAATCTGTCGATTATTTTGGCCGATTAATCGAGTAATCTGATATTTTTTGTGGTAATAAAAACAGACCTAAGCAAACGATAGCCTTTAAAATGAATCAAAATACATATCTAAATAATATCAACGTGGCAGTAATAATTGTTTCAAATAAAGTATCACAATGAAGTAATATTATTATAGTTTTACATTAAAAAAAACTGTTAAAATGTGTAATATAATATACATAAAGTACACTAGGCTATGTTTTATAACAGATGCCTGCAGAAGGCCAGGTGTTGTTACACTTTTCAGCGGATCGGAGCCTTAGTATCAGTCTAATAATGCAATTCATGGGTTCTCGACCGTGGAACGACACGCTTCCAGTATTTTCCCTGTTAATCGACATGGGTAAATTGTAACAGAGGATTTTAGTTTTAAATCGAGTACTCTGAATTTGAGTAAAATTTAAAAGTAATGCCAAAGTAATGTAAAACTTACTTTTAAAAGTAAAAGTAAAACTTTCCCCAACACTGCATATAAGCCACTTATCATATGACAAACTCTTCTCTTGTTTTAGTGGCCCTCAAAACGCTGTTGTGTAAATGAATGGCCAAAATGTATCCGTTTTCCATTGAAAGCGGCCCCTAAAGTTGTGTTTTTGATGGTGTATTGCTCATAAGTATGTTGCTGTTCCTCCACAGGTAGATTTCAGCAGGTCATCTGGCCGCACGCTGGATCCCTGAAGTGTTTACAGATTGTTCCAGTTGATTTCGTACTTCACGTGTTTGAGTGTTTACATGTACTCTCAGGCGTCTGAAGGCCCTGCACCGGATGAGCTGATATCTGACGTCCTGAGTCGAGGGGTACCCCTGGATGATTCTCACTGCATTCCTCTGCTCTTCAATATATATTCGACCTCTGCAGATCTCACAACACAATCTCCATTTCACTGACGGCCAAATATCTCATTCCGCTTCAAAGCCCTTTGAAAGTTAATAATGAGAGCCTTGTTTGATTTGAAGTTCCAGTACATGCACACTGAGCAGAAGTGCTCGTTTTTTGTTTAGTTTGTCATTCTTATATGAACTCCAGCATCTCATTGTTCATTAACGCAACATGAACGGACCATTCTTTCACAGTGACGTCTTTATCACATAAAACTGAAATGCTGAGTCTCCCGTATGCACTAGTATGTGAACATATTTATTTCTATTTATGTTTAATGCATATGTGTGTATTTATTTGCCAATGAACAGAGTGTGTTTTAGCACCTTGTATGGATGCAGTAGAGGAACGTTATGTTTTGATGTTGGTTACAGCTACAGGGTGCTTTAAACATGAATCTGATTTGAGTTTTGAATCTTGTGGCCTGGGGATCGAGGAGTGTGTAGGATTTTTCATTTCACCCGATGCCTTGTGATGTCTCGAGCTCTGTTTCAATAAATGTTTTTATGTTCTACATTCCTAACATGTGATTGTGTGACTGTACTTCTTGATGTGCTGATGTTTGTCCAGATGGTGGTGCTAACAACCTTCACAGTCAATCAAACAAACTCTGGTCAGAGAGCCTTTCTCAAAAAGATTATTTCATGTCTCTGTTATAGCGAATGAAACTACTAAAACTGAGCGTTTATGTTACGAGTGGTCCGTTCCTAGCTTGCACAACCTTTTTAGTTAGCTTGTACTAGCATAGCATACTTGATTAGCCTGCTAGCTTAGCTTATATCATATATGTGTTTTGCTTCCATTATAATTCCCAATTACATGTTTCAAATTAATGATGTTTGTGTGTACTTAGTATTACAATTATTTGATTAAAAAAATAATATTTAATTATTTTTTACAGAACATTGTTGCAATCAACACACTCGCCACCACTCTCCCTGCTAATAAGGGACTGAGACATGTACTATCAAATCAAAAATGCAAAAAATGCACTAAAACTCTTTTATTACAGGAGATTAAGTTGAAACTTAATCTCCTGTCTATAATAAAATAGTTTTAGAGCGCAAAACTTTTTTGCATTTTCGAACATAGTAGGCCCTATCTTGAAACAATCATTATCCTTATAAAAAAAATACACAGATTATTTGTGCTATTATGCAATACATATGGATTCGTTTTATATTCCAATTTGTGCACTTAAAGCCCCCCATCATCCAGTGAATAGTACGGTGGCCAATGTAGTCCAAGATTAACATGGCTTCCTGTTCGACCTCGTCCATGAGTGTTAACTCAAACGTAAACGCGAAAGGCGAAGCTTGAATTAACGGGTATGTCCCTCTTTGGCTAATGTACTTTCAAGATGGAGGGGCAACGTGGCGACCGACATCAGCCCTTACCAGTGGTGCAAGGTATGACATCATTTGTTGGCCGAATGGGCTTTGGTTTTATGTTTGATTATGGTCTGTGGTAAACACAAGCTCAAGACACTTTCACAACATATCCAGACCATAAAAAAGATGGACGAGGTGTCTCCTCTGGGTATATTGTGTGGGTCTCTTAGCAGTGTCTGCACACACTGATCCAATAACAGTGCTGGTGTTGCTCAGACCTCTGCCTCTCATGCTTTTGAGAAACATTATCATGTGTCTCACTGTAAATGAAGCCTGTTCTGTGATCTATGAGTGTGTCTATGAGTCAACATGTTAATTCGTGCGTGCTAGAGATGCACGATAAGATATTTATCTTATTTGAATTTATTCAGACACCTTCAACATTTCTCACATCATCAGTTTATTTACTATAGTTTAGAAAATGGTAATGAAATACAAGAACTCAGAGTTATAACTAATATTTGACTGGTTTTGTCCGTCCTTCTGTTCAACTCTTACAGATGAATTATGTTGAATATCTGTCAGTTGTTAAATTTAACTTCACAATTAGTTAATACCAGTTTAGATCAACCGATTACCTAGCAATGTCTGTGTGTAAAAAAGAGCATTAGCAATTACAGAAAAAACACTTCAACAAAACATGATCAGCTCAAAGTGTCCGAATCATTTTTGGCCCCAAATTGTTATAAATGTTAACGGTAGTCACTGTGTAGAGAGAAGTTTTGTGTATAATATGTCACAGTTTAATTAATTTTAATTCCCTCCCTTACATAAATTAACTATTGTGTCCTGCACAAAGAAAGAAATATATCAAAAATTATATCTGGTGCCTGAATAATGTTTGGTTTGACTATTATAGGCTACATAAAATTATAACGAGAACATTATAATTGAGTGATTGGGACATTTCTTTTAAAGGGATACTCCACCTTTTTTGGAAATAGGCTCATTTTACCACTCCCCCAGAGTTAAAAAGTTTCGTTTTACCGTTTCCGAATTCATTCTGCCGATTTTCTGATATTTAGAAGAATATCAGTAACCAGACAGTTTCTGGTCTCATTGACTTCCATAATATATATATTTTTTCCTACTATGGAAGTCAATGAGACCAGAAACTGTCTGGTTACTGATATTCTTCTAAATATCAGAAAATCGGCTGAAAGGATTTGAAAACGGTAAAACTCAACTGTTTAACTCTGGGGGAGTTGTAAAATGAGCCTATTTCCAAAAAAAGTGGAGTATCCCTGTGAGACTTTCGTTTTTATGTAATCAGGCTCTCAAAAATGACAAAAATTTGGATTTAGATTTATCGGCCAATATATCGGTTATCGGCTTTCAAATATAAAGAATTATCGGTTCATATTCATACAAATTGTTTATATCGATGCGTTGTAGAAGTTCTGATCGAGACATTTTTATCAAAAAAGTCGAGGTTGGAGTTTCGTGGAGTTTCTGACTTCTGAAAGTAGACAAGCCGAGATTTTTAATGTCTTTTAGTGTCAAATGTAAATAGTTCAGAAATAAAACAAAATAGTTAATCGTTAATGTAATTAACAGTTAATTCAAAGTAATAAAAGTTCATTGAGCTTAAAGTCAGTTGGCAGGGCAGGCCAATGTTTTCATACATTTGAAGAGATCATTTCAATCTTTCTGTTAGCTTGTTGGAAAGATGATGAGTTTTGTGTCAAACGCATCTTTCTTCGTATGCCGGCCATTCAAAAGTAGGTGACCGACTCAAAAGAGCATCCAGTGACAGTAATACAGCAACTCTTGAAATGTCAGTTAATAGAGTGGAAAGGTTACGATGGCCTTTACTTTTCAAGAACAGCACCAGGGCTGTCTCGCAGCATGTTGACTAATCTGTGCTTATCTCAAAGATTAACCGTGAGAAGATGAGAGAGAGAGAGATGAGATGCAGGATCTGTCACGCCTGCGTAAAGATTCTTTATGGCTGATGCCTGCAGCCCCTCTCTCTCTCTCTCTCTCGTTGGATCTGGGCGTTAACATTATCTCAGCTCACAGAAATCCAGCAGTATAATTTGTTCTTTGCCTTTATCGTAATCTGCAGCTCTGCCCGAAGGTTTTCTGATCATCCACAGTTTCTCACTCTCCCTCTGTGGCTAAGCATGGTTTCCCAGCCTTTTCGAGTTGTGATATTGGAGCAAACAGTCTGGCAATGAGTTTTCCCTGAAATATATCTCTGTATCATCTTCAGCTTGTCATGCCGTGTGGGAAAAAAATCATCAGTAACATCAATATAAGTACACTTCTTTAAAGCATGACAAAAGATTATTAGAACATATACATTTTAAAATGTACTTGGAAGAAAGAAAAGCTTTTAATTTGACATTATTACAAAGTGCACTTTTTAAAAGTAAATATATATATATAGCTTTAAGATTTGAAGTGCACTTCTTTTTCACTATAAAGTTTTAAGCCGACAGAAACAATGTGGAATGAATGTGCCTGATTAATTTTTTTTTAGTAAATTCACTTTGCATGTATTTATTTTTAATCTCAATAAAATATGCCAATTGACTTTTCGCCGGCCCCTCCCACAAAACGGCCATTGTCCAATCACACATCATAGCAACCATTACTGTGTGAGCTGTTCCGTCAAACAGTAAGCGGTCCGCCCACAGCGTTTGTAAATCGGACACAACAAGATACCCCGGGAGATTGTCTGGAAAAGTTGTGTTTTTTCCCTTTCCAAAGCCCAAAACACAACGCGAGCGGGTGCCTAAGATGTATTAAACAGTGTAGACGCCCCAATTCCAGTTAAATGTGTCAATCATGGTTAACTCGCGTTCAGCGTGCGTGAGATTAGTCAAAGAAGCACGGAGAAAGCAGATCAAAAGGATCCACAAAGGACTTAAATTTTCTAAAGGGTTGTTGTTAACATACCATGATATTCTCGGGGAAAATGAGCGGGAGTCAGCTAAGTTAGCAGTGCAGCACCGTAGACTACAGTTTAGAGGAGTGCACGGTTGCAACGGTGAAAGCATGAAGCTTACTTGACAACATCAGTTCATATATCAATATCGTAACGAATAGAAATAACCTTAAATAATATATGGTTCTCTGCCTCTTTGTCTTATGCTTAACGTTAGTTACTTTTTAAACACGAAAATCGCATTCAGCATGACACCCAATCGGTTGCTGTGGTAATGAACAACCTGGGGTGCGTTTCCCGAAAGCATCGTTAGCCAACTATGGTCGCAAGTTCCGTCGTTTTCCAATAGAGCTGAATGGAAATTGCAACCAACTTGCGACCATAGTTGGCTAACGATGCTTTCGGAAAACGCACCCCTGGTTGTTAAAGCGAATGTGTACTCCTGTATCGGAGGCAAAATGAATAAATATGCAGCGCAAGTTATATATTTCTAACTCCAAACAATTAGCCACTGAACCAGTTTATAAAATCTTCAAGGCTGTGCTGGTTGCATTTGAGGCAATATGGTCATGGGGTTTTTCTGATTTTGCTTGAGACTGGTAAGCATTAGCCTCAATAGTAGTCGTGTCTCATTCATTTCTTATTTTTATTTTTGGAATAAATCCCTCCACCGCATACCGTAACCCCTTTTGCTTCGATCTTGCTTGATATCGTGGAGGTATTGCTCCAAAAAAGGTCACTGACACTCACGGGACTACCCTTTCCCATCATGGCAATCTGTCACGCTGCTCGTGTTTGACCATTTGTTTGACGGAGGTAGCAACAGTAACTAAGGGGGGCGGGGCTCGGCGAAAGGCTAATTGCTGCAAATTACATATTAAAAGGCTGATGAACTGAGCAACCTGAGCAAACGACTCGTTTTTCGAGAAGATGACAACACAGCCGGCGTGCACATTTTTAATGATGTTCCAGCTGATGTGGTAAAACATCATCCGTCTTTTCGCTTCATTTCACTGAGGATTGTTTTGTAAACAAGACTGGATTTGCAGACCGATTAAGAGTAAAGAACGGTGCTGTGCCGTCTATATTGGATCCGACACACACGGACTCTGGGTCGAACATGTATGGGCGAATCATTCCAGTTGCCATTTTACAACATTGGACGTTTTCAAAACAATTTCCCCCAAGTGCATCGACGGTTGAGTTGAAACTCCTTATAATATGCAAAACTGTTATTCACTCACAGCAGTGGGCGTTTACTTCCAACCCTTCAGTGCGAGACACCCACAAAAACCCAGCGTTTTTCAGCTAGGCTCAAAACTAGTAGCCTGGCTGCGCCCTCCTACGCACTTCTGCTCAATTTCATTTTCCTTCAGTACTACGTCTGGGACTGCTGTGTATCCTTAGGTTTCCAGAAATCAATTTTTTGTAGGACCAATCAGCAAATAGAGAGAGTGGCTGAGCACGATGACGTTGATGTAGCGCGTCAGTTTGAGTTCAGTAATGGCAGCGGAGAAAGACGTGAGAAAAGCTATTCGGTCCGTTGTTGGAAAAGAAACTGCCGAATATACAGAATTTAAAGCCGGATTGTTATCGTCTCGCCTCTTGTTGCACAACGGAGGACCAAGTGAAGGAGGCAGAAAGGTTGGAAGTTTGTGCTGGGCAGCTCGTGCACGATGACCGTGACATTTTGGACGGACGGTTTAGCCTGGTGTTCGCGGTGTTCGGAAGCCCCGAGTCCTGGCTGCTAAACTATTGTTGAAGATCCGCTCAGGAGTCATGTCGGTAGCTCATATTCTTAACTGTAAATTTACTGATTCTTGTGATGAATAGAACATTTTGAGCACTTTGTGTACTTGTGCAGGAGGTTGGTGTGTCTGTTTTACATGTCGTAAATCATACAAATTGGTTGTGATTTTTTAAAAATAATTGTCATAAATAAAAATGTGAAAAAACATACTTTGAAGATATTTGATTTTCAGTTTTAGATGGCAATGGTTGATTTGTTTTAATAAAAAAAAACTAAATGCCACATAAAAATGTACAAACACATACTTTGAAGACCATAATTAAGGTAATTAAGAAACATTAAGACGTAATATGAAAAATTGTTGTTTATTACACATCTGCAGATAGAGACAGACTGATCATTCACTGTAGTTGCTACAGCATTTGCGGCAGATCAGAAAATGACCACAGCGGCGTATTTGTAACGATTAGACACAGCTTCCACCGTTGAATGAATATATCACTGTCCTTCGTGTCAGATATACATTTCGAATTAATAATTGTTCCTAGATTAACAAAACCTGCAGCTCTCGTTGACTGAAATCCTATTGTAAACTTAATCCTCTGATCATTCGGACTTGTTGTTTCGGCGCATGACATACGTCACTCACGACCACACGTTAGCGATTGCCTTGGCAGATCGTGAGTGACTCTGGGCAGATCCAATAGATTTGAACTTTAATAGTGAACCCGCCTACAAGGAAATAAACGTTTCTCAATGGAGAGGGGCCAGACTCTATGTGCAAATGAAATGTACTAGAGTCTGGTTGAACGAGGCTACAAAACTAGGGTAAAAAATAGCCTATTACTTGTTCATTTTGATGTTTTTGAATGCAAAAACCAAGCGAACGCCATAAGTTGACCTCAGACAACAACATAATAAAATTTAAAAAGCCAGTTCATGACCCCTTTAATGTCACATATTACGGAGGCTGAAAATGGTCAACGAATACATTTCCTTTTATTTTTGTTTTCAGTAAGTCTTCAGTTTGCAAGCTAGCAGTGTAGCCTAACAGCAAATACCAATAATGAAAAACTCTTATGAATAGCTAGAACAAGACATAACGGTAATGCTAAGATCTTTGTGTAGTAGGGCCTAAGCATCAGTTGGCATTGTTAGCATGCTTGTTAGCATGTTGCTGTGCATTGGGTTGTCTGTGTGGCTGCTTTCAGACTCATAAGTCAAAAGAGCACATCCCCACATTTCTTTAATATTCTTTTGGTTTTTGTTTGTACTAAATTTAAAATAATAGTAGGCTACACAAACATGCTGGGTTGTTTTAACCCAAATTTGGTCAAATATAACTTAGCTGTTGGGTTTCAACCAAACAGCTAAGTTTGTCCACAAATGACCTAAATTTGGGTTAAAACAACCTAGCATTTTTAATAGTGTAGCTACTGATAATGATCCAAAATGTGCAGGAAAAGGTTGTTTGATTGTGCTGAGATGATCACAGCAATCAGCATGTGTCACCATGTGTTCATGTGAATCACTTTAAGACCCATATGCTACCACACACTAATAGTGTCTGACGAATAGCTCTTGCCACCAGCAAACTGCACTGGATTTCACCGTTTGAAAGCTTTAAAAGAGGCTGACATCGGGATCTTGGAGTTCTGTTTTGGGCTTTAAGCATTAACAAATCCAATGGGACGAATATAGATCAAGCTGTTCTTCCAGTTCGGACTGCCTGTTCTAGGCTGTATTTCACTACCTCCCACTGATAGACGGATGACATTCAACACGATTTCCTATTGAAATCCATATAAATCCTCCTTGTGCAAGAACAGCCACTGAGTCACCTCTAGATGTCCAAAAAAAAGCGCCACGGGGTTGTGAATTTTTCGTCTTGCTAAACCGCGTTTGGCTCTGAGGTGTGAACGAGGCGGGATGGTAATGAGGTGGGAGTTTAGTTTGATATATTCTCTCCTGACCCAGCACTTATCATGCGAACAAATCGTACAACATAGCTGTTGTTTAATTTCCCTCGCTTCTGTCTTGCAGTCTGAGCCGTCCAGATGGCAGACTAGAGCGGGTGCTTTAGTCGAGCATTTACAGCAAATCTTTGACTAACGAGATATCCTCATTACATTTTTAACCCCTTTTAATGTTTGTTTTTAGTGGAAAGGGTAAATATTAAATTTAGCTAGCGAGTGCAGACACATGCATGGATGTCTAGGGCTCTTTCTCATTAGCATCCCATAATGAGGTGCTCTTCAAAAATGACCTCTTTTTTTGTCTATGAAATGAATGTACTATATTATCGTTTGATAATGTTTTTTTATTTAAAATTTTGTATTTTTAGCAGATTTTATTTGTACTACATAATATTTACACTGTATTTATAATCCATTTATCCACGTTTTAACCATAGACTGAAAATTAAACTTCTAACTTAACCATTGTGCCTTAATTAATAAAAGTTTTGTCATATATGTACACATAGAGGACAAATATGTCTGTGTCAATAAACTTAAACAGACTTAAGTTTGGTATCATTTTAAAGAAGACCCTTGGCAGATTATTGCTGAAGTAAAAAATGAATAAGTAAATCCAAAAAAAAGTTATCTAGGTTTAAGTTTATGACAATTATTTATGAACATTGTTGTATATAAAATGTATATATTATGAAACAAGTTGAAGAAAATCAAAGCCATAAATCTAAAGATGTTCCAAATTTGCGGATGATATCTTAAAAAATGAGCTTTCGGTAAGATTTTGTTTGAGCACAGTAACAGATTTTCCCCATTGGGTGCCACCAAAACTCCAAAACTCAGCATTTCTCTCTCAACATTACAAACACAAACATAATGTTTTATAACACACATGCTAACCACACTCTGACATCCATACCAACACACCCACACAAATATCGTTGCATAATTTCACCAACTGACCATGCCGAAGCAGAAAACAGGAATAAAGTGAGTTTTTTTCAGGAATAAAGTGAGCTTTATAGGCTAAACCTGAAAAAAATGGCACCATCTGGTAAAAAAAATAGTAAAATTTTTAATTTTGAAGCCTTGCCAACAGAACGAAAGCCTCTTAACAAAGATTGCATCATTTTATAGTTAAATGGCCCTGGGATTAAAAAGTGGGTTTCAATGGAGACATTTTTTGTCTAAAAGGCGCTGAGAGGGAGTATTTTGTTTATCTAGTGCAAAATTTAGTTTTGAAAGAAAATGGCGGTGAAATAGTAAAATTCCCCCAAAAATACACACATGTGCCAAATTTTATGCAGTTAGCATTAACACAGGCAAAGTGATCAAAAAAACAAAACTGAATGCTTGTATCTTTTTATAATGTACTTAGAAATGGGACAGGAGTTGAAAATTAGCATTAGCTACAAACCATATATGCTGCGGATCAGTTACAGGCTTTGTGACTATGTCTGACTGTATGGTCCCTGTTAAATTAATAAATAAATGGGAAAAAAACATGAAAACGACAAAAATAGCCATAAAGAAGCACAAGGGTTGTAACTGATGGAGCCTAAATCTCGAATGCTTTAGAGCACAGACTTCAGATTGATCTCTTTTCAAAGACGACATGGCAGAAGTGGGAGAAGTTTTGAAAACAGTGAACTTTAAAAAAAAAAGTTACTGAATTGTATGTGTATTGTTATGAAAAATGCATTAAGATAATGTGAAATATATATTTTCAAAATCATTTTTTACTCTAAAACTGCAAGAAAATCAGTTATAAAAAAATCGAGTCGTATTCCAAATTTGAGCCTGATATCTCAAAAAATGAGCTTTCAGTCAGATTTCATTTGACTGCAGTACCAAACGCTTCCACTAGATTTATCAAGTTTTGTACCATTCCAATGAAGTAAAAAAATTTTTAAAAACCTTAAAGGGTTAGTTCGCCCATTTAAGACATGAAGTTGTATACCAGTAATATAGTGCATACACACTGACCCACTCTGTTGTGACGCCTCTGGTCAGAGTTCTGACCGCTGGAAGTTTTTCAATGAAGTACTCCCGGCTATTTTCCGGGGCCACAAAACTGTGCGTTTTTACTTGAAGAAATGATTTGCGTTTCAAAGCTTGATTAATTTACCACACAAAAAACACGCCGAGATATACAAAATTCATACCTCAGTTTTAATGCGGCACTATTGTCTATCAATTTCTATCAATCCCCGCTGCCGCAACGTCAACAGTGCGCACGTTACGATCAGCTGTTGATAGCGCGCGACTCACTGACAACATGCCTGACTGCGAAACTTATGATGATGAAACCAATTTTAGCACAATGTCAGACGGATCATTTTCATACAAGTTTTTGATTGCAGGTGCACATTATTGATTAATAAAGACTTAGTTTTGCGCGGTACCTTGCACAGCTCTACGTTATAGATAAATGTGTGGCTTTTCAGGCCCTGTTTACAGCTGTTGTTAAGATGCCTTTTGGTGGATCACATCACAAGTAGACGAGAGAGACACACTGTTTAAACCTGGTGTTATAATTCTTCTCTTTAGTCCACTTTCAACCACTCCTGTCCTGATTTCTTCAAGAGGAGGGTCTACAGGCGAGTAAATGATTGTATATTTCAGATCTTTTCATCTAATGAAGGAAACAAGCTCACGCAATTTACATATGAGCTTTGTCTAGAGCTCTTCTCATAACGTTTAGCATTAGTCTAGTAGACGGAGAGTAGACGGTGTTTTGTGTCTGTTTGAACACATTCGACCACATGAGTGTTTACACTGGGAAAGCAATCCGGTCGAGTGTGTTTTCGACTCCTGGAAGTGGTTGAAAGTGGACAAGCTCAAATTGTTTTAGACCCGTTTACACCAGTATTTAGCGTCGTCCACTTGTGATCCGATCAACTAAAATGCCTCTTAACACCAGATGTAAACTGGGCCTTTGCTGTATAAACTTGCTGGATATCTCAACTGGTAATCATGTGGAGAAAAACGAATAGGAATAATAGGAATCGTAGATTAATAAGATGGGACATGAAAAAAGTATAGGAACTTTGCATTTAAGCATTTCAAAAATCAAAACCAAGCACAGAATGATCCAAATATGAAAATCAGCCTCTATAATGCATTGGAAAAAACACAAAAGCCACGGGATTCAGTATTTTAGTGTTTATTTCTACAATGTTTTTCCAGAGCAATGTTGATTCATGCAAATATTTCTGGGTTTGCTTTTGTCCTTTGAACGAAAGATTTTTACTATGGTCTTGTATTCTTCATACATTTCGAAGGGTTAAAATGTCTTTCAGTGTAACATTGAGTTTCTTCATGGTTTATTGAGCAAATCAATGTCCTGCCCCATCACTGGTGGCCTGCTGTTGTTCTGCACATGAAGCATACAAAAACATTTCTTTGATTATTTGCACATGTGTCATTTTCGACTCCACTGAAACTTTTATCAAGTTATGCAAACTTGTGCTAATTTGAACGTATTACTACACAATATTTGTCACAATTCTAAAAAGTAGCACAGATACCAACTTTTCTGTTATATCCATGCAAAATGCCCTTTCAAACATTGTCGTCAACACTTTTATTATTTTAACAACACAAGATCAAAACAGTTCCAGCACATCACCTTTTGCTACCTTTTTTCAAACAAGAATACAAAATCAAGCAAATCTAAAAAAAAAAAAATAATAATAATAATTTGCGCAAGACTTGCGTGGAACAGGGTACATTATACTTTATTGGCATTTTAGTCTAAATGCAAAGTATTTTGTATTTAAATGCAAAGGTTTAGCAGCTAGTAACATTTTTAATATGTAACTAAAGGCTCAAATAAATTGACCTTATATAGAAATTCAATTGGACCTTCATTCCCTGACACAAAGCAGCAGATTATTTTAGACATCGCTAACCCATTATCTATGAAACATAAATATGACACCTTCATGTTTCCTGCACATATATATAAAAAACTGGATGTTAAAGATAACATGAAGTGGGGTTAAAACACATTTAACAATAGTTTTACTAATAACCACAATTAACATTTTAATGTAAAACAGGATGTTTAATGAGCAAAAAATATAGGGCGTCAACTGAATTACTTTGTGAAAAATGTCTCTTACATACATACTGTGCCAGAATTGCCAGAATGAAGTCAGGTGTTTGGAGGGGAGGGTTTGAAAGCACACAGCAAAATCCCCAGTGTTAAATTAACATTGAGAGTGTGAATTATATAAACTCTGAGCAGAGTGTTAAATGAACACTGAAGCAGTGTTAAAGCTCATCAAAAGCAATTCTGTGTTCAATTTACCTTATGGATTTTAGCAGCAACATTTCACATTTTAGAACTTACCATTTTTAGCCTTTTCAATGAAATCAAACGATAAAAAAAAATCCAAAATATATTTTATGTAGGCTCACATAGACATCAAGAATTAGCGTATGAATCTCAGCAATGGTGACAAACAGAACACCTCTGAACATAAGCTCATTATTTATTCATGCAGCAATGCATGATGGGAGCCATGAATGAGTATTGATTGGTGGCACCCAGAATGCAGTGCAACATGCTTTATAATTGTCACCATTGTTGAGATTCACAGGCTAATTATTGACGTCTGTGTCTTAAAAAAATTACCTCATTAACTTAAACACTGCTTCAGTGTTCATTTAACACTCTGCTCAGAGTTTATATAATTCACATTTTGCTGTGTAAGAGGGAAAATATAAAACCTTTTTAGGGGCTGAAATCTTTCATTTATTTATTTGAATAATGTGCAAAGTCGGTAAGACCAGTCGTGCACAGTAAGACCAGAAATGTGTATTAAGATTGACTGATTTCATTTTGACTTTTGAATATAACACAGTGAATGGTATACCTGAGAAATCCTTAACTCGGTAAGCAAAGCACACGTATGTCAACAAGACATCTGTGAAAGAGAACATCATCTGGAAAGCATAGCATTCTTTTTACGCATCGCATACATCTGATAAATATCTTGAAAAAAGCAAATTCATATATAAAACATGTTGAAACGATCTGATGTCCGATAGGAACTTGAAAGGAGTCCAATACTGGCATCTTCTAGAGGAAATCAAAAAGACGTCTCAAGTGAAATACATGTGCTATCAGGGCCTCCATTCATGAAGCTCAGAGAGAACGCAAACAAGGAAATGTATGTAATGTTGTATTACGGTATGAACTGTATGTCAACACACAAAGGCTGAAGGGTTTTTCAAGGGTTTTGTGCTTCTGGAAGCCATCATGTCTAAATCGCTCTTGTATTTAGCGGGACAGCCTTATCTTTGAATGCAAGATTTGTACAACTATTTCATTTTAGGTGAGGCAGGGCCAAGTACTGCATGCCTAAATAGAGAGGAATTACATGGATTGCATCTATACGTTACTCTGAAGAGAGTTTTTGCATTTACGATTCAAACCTTCAGGTTTCAGTCTTCTGCAATTAAGTGAGTTTTTTTGCTAGTTTCAGATTAATAGTGAGCAAACTCAGATTCGACAGTGCGGTTTCTCCAAAATATTCTATTTAAACACTGTAGTACGACAGTATTCAATAAATAACAAAAAGGCCAAGACCTAAATGAATAATACAACACACGTATAAAGTAATCAATTAGTCATATCCACTGACCGACCACAGGGATACACAAGCACGAAACAATACCAACACAGCTCCTACTGTGCTTCCGAAACCACGTTAAGTCTCCACTTTAGCTGTTTTTTCCAAAGTTTTTAAAATCGTATCTGATTTCAATCATTTTCTCGCCAACATTTTGCTCCATATTTCCATAGAAGAGTTTTTTCCCCAATTCTTCCAAAGTTCTCAATGTCGTTTTGGTCTAATTATACGTGGAAAACATGGTTGATGCTTAATCGATTGTCTTACACGTTCTCTCGGAGATACTCTTCATCGGGAACAGTTTCACGCTGTCAACTCTCCTTGGGATGCTCTTGGAGCACTTGTACGCACTTTTCCTAATGATGCTTCGCAAGGACTTGAGTCCTTATTGTCATCTAGTGATCCCAAGTACTTGTGCAAGGTAGGTTAACTCAAGTGACCTCTCTACACGCATATTTCAATTGGCGTTGTGACCAGGATTCGACCACTGTTGCCATTGCTGTCACGGGAGACACGCTCATAGCCGCTATTGGAGGAAGCCGAGCTGTTGGTGGATGTAGAGGAGAAGTGCGCCATCACCGGCTCCATCACGATCCCTTTAGCAACTCCACACCCAGGCGACAAGCTCTGTTGCTTCAATCGGTCCACCAACTCGTCTTCTTCAGAGGACGAGGAGCTGAGCTCAGCCTGACGGCCGTTCATCACCGCGCCGCCGTTGCAGTTCCCGCCTGAGGCGTGTGTCGTGTTCCCGTTCTCCGTGTCCAGCATCCAGCAGTGGCTGAAGTAGCTGAAGACTTCTTTGACGGAGCATCGGTGGTCCTGCTCGATGGACAGCAGACAGCGAAACATGCGGAGCGCATCGTCAGTAAAACGACGCCACTGCGAAGGCACTGCGTTGGAGCGCCTCCGCCGCTGCTGCCAGCGCACAAACTCCTCGTAGAAGGTGTCGGACGGCAACGCCTTCTCCCATGGGAAGTTCCCGGTGAGCATGCAGAACAGAAGCACGCCAAAGGCCCACACATCGGTGCTGTAGTCCACGCACAGGCCCTCCTGTCGACCGGGGTCGCACAGTTCTGGCGCCGTGTACGGGATGGTCCCGCTAACCCGCTTCACCGGAGAGCCGGCGCGCCTCGTCATGCCAAAGTCTGAGAGTTTCACCTTCCGGCAATCCTTGTCAAAGATGAGGACGTTCTCCGGCTTTATGTCACGATGCACCAGCTTCTTGCAGTGCAGGTAATCCAGAGCAATCGCCACCTGGTGCACACACCGCTTGGCAACGTTCTCCGGCAGTCCCACCTGCTCGCAAGGAGAGAGTACAGAATTAGAAGTGGTTACATAATGGATATTATCATGATTCTCACAGACTGACAAAGCTGAAGACTTTTTGTAATGCAGCAACAAGTTTGCAGGGAACACAAAGTCCTCAGTTAGCTGCCAACAAAGGCACTGTTGCCAACTATGTTCAAAGAAAAGTAGCTAAAGACTGCTCAGAAATTTGCTAAATCTCGATAGAGAGTGGCTACATATATAAATTATATAAGTATATAGTTCATATATCAGTGACTTTTTTACAAAAAAAAAATGAACCATCACTGAACTTACTTAAACTAGACTGTGATGATATTTTCTTTTAGCAACAAACTGTTACATCATTTTCTTGTTATCACAACAAAGCTGCTTTGAAATAATCTTGTAAAAAGCGCTACGTAAATAATGTAGCTTGACTTGAATAAATGCTAATTTACATATTAGTGACATCAGTACATCATGTCTAGTTTTAGTCCTTTACATTTCTTTGTTTCTCTCCTTCTCTCTGTGTTCACATACTTTATTTTAATAGAGCCTAATCCCCTATAAATCTGTTCTCATTTACATATTTCTCTGTTTACATTGTCAGGCGATGGAACGAGAATATGAAATAGTGACTGAAACAAAGCCCATTAAGATTATGTGTGTCACTTCCAAGCTGCTGCTCTATTTACGTGATTTATATTTATATTAAAATGATCGGTTTTCTTTCTTATTATTTCTTTGACTGCGCACAGCCTCAACTGAATGTGCTGCTCATCTTAGCTAGTCTCTGAATGGAGCAGGTGAAGAGATAGTTGTGCATGTCGTGGGAACGCATGACCCCATGCTCATGGGAAAGTACAAGTCTGGGAAACTAGATAGAGGTTTGCCACTTGGTGCTTTTTTAAAATAAAAGTTGTCTTAAAAGTCGCTTAATTTAGCGTCAAAATTGCTAGGATTTTAACAGTGAACAGTGTAAAAAGGGGTAGATACAAATCTACTCCCATTGCTTTATATGACTCAAATTTCCTTCAAATGTTTATGATAATGGTACAGCCTAGTTTGATAATGTTAAAAGTTTATTGGTACAACCTAGTTTTCAATTTAACATACTGTTCAATAAGAAATGAAAAATGTTGACAGAATCAAATCATTTTAATGCTTTCATTTAGGACTTTTTAATTACGAGTATGTCTATTAGAAGAGATTCAAGCGAGGTAAAGAAGTTGTCTCACCTGCGGAGGAATGATGTCAAAGAGATCGCCTGCCAGCGCATACTCTTGAGCGAAGATGTAGTATTCATCAGTCTCGAAGGCAATGCCAAACATGTTGATGATGAAAGGACAGGGTGACAGGTAAAGAGAGATGCTGTACTCGCGAAGGAAGCTCTTCAGCTTCGTGGTTTTCTTTCGCAAGAATTTCAGGGCCATTTTCGTGCCTGGAGGGAAGGAATAGAGTTAGAGGTTAACATTGCTTAGCTTTTAAAGCGTTGCTGATTATTCCGCCGCTGACACGAAGCTAAAGATCTGAATGTGCTCTTTTAAATGTCACGCAGAGACAATGTCAAGTCATGTATTAATATGGGAAATAACTTTCCAGGGTAATAGCTTTCTTTGACTATAAATTGTAAAGAAAGTTTCAAAGGATTTGAAAAGAATACCTTAAGCAAGAACCACTAACATTAATCTATTTTCTGTTGGTAAATTCTGCTCTAACTTTTTGAGCGCAGTTCTGGCCACCTATCTGACCAAGACCTTCACAATCGTCCAACCCCCCAACCAGTTATGTACATTACATGAAAGGCATAAGTATTTGTTTTGCAAATGCCTCTCAAAATGAATCCCCCGCCCCCAACTTTGCTAAAAGGATGGTGATGGAGCAGTGGATAAGACACATGCCTTTGGTGTGAGAGACTCGGCTTCGAATCCACTGTGAGACACCAATGTGTCCCTGAGCAAGACCTTAACCCCTAGTTGCTCCAGAGGCGTGCAACTTTGGACATATATAGCAATTGTAAGTCGCTTTGGATAGAAGCGTCAGCTAAATGAATAAATGTAGATGTAAATGAATCATGGGTTAATCTGGAACAAAGACGAAGTGAAATGCCTAATTGAAATTTGATCAGACAAACATATTTCACAACAACTTTCTAAGACATGAAAATATCCAAGTTTGCAAGGTGTTTAGCAAGCGTATCTAAGAGATGGGGTTTAATCTGATTTAATCTGATGTATGACTGCTATGAGCAGAATCCCGGAGGCGGGAATATAAATTGGTGTGCTTTAACCAATGAGAGGACAGTTTACTCACATGTAACTTGAATTTTGGTCCATTTAGAAATGCTGCCAACAATTTTAATCCCCATTTAGGACTAAAGCAAGCAATCTACAGGTCTGAAAACCCCCTTAGCTATCCACATGCAGAACTGTGTATCCCACTTGGTTTTCTGTAATGAATAATTATTACTCGTATATTTTGTAGATCTGATTACAAAATCTACACATTTCCACCAATTTCCCCAGTGTTCACAGACACTTGTGCCATACTTTGAATGAGTATTTCAATTTTTGAGGCATATTCACTCATTAAATGGAACAAACTGTCATTTTCAGTCACATAGTCTCGCCAATGTCTTGAACGAAAAGGACAGATTTTGCTTTGCATAACGCTGCAGATGGTTAGCAGCTGCTAAACACATAAAAGGAAGGTCAAATGCCAAGAGGAACCCCCGCCCCCAACTTTGCTATTACATAACACAACAGATAGCAGAAGCTGCCTGTGTGTACAAGATAAAGGCCTTAACAAAGGACCTTCATTATAAGCACAGCCGACAGTTGCACCTGCTCAGGCAGATGATAGACAATAGGGGCTTTTGCACCCAAGGAACCTGTTCATAGTTCCTTGAACTTTCTTTTTAGCTTGTTTGCAGCGCAGCGTTCTGGGAATGAATTTAGTTCCCAGCAAACACAGAACGTTCCTCTAACGTTCCCCAATGGTCCCATGAGGTTATTTTTTGGGAACCAAACAAGAACGTTATAGGAACGTTCCATGTAGGTTATTTTTAGGTTCCATTTTTATAATGTAAGGAGAATGTTCCAGGAAAGTTCTTAAGCGAAGGTTCTAGAAATGTTCTGGGAACCAAAAACTAATGTTCCCAGAACCTAAATTTGTTTGCTCGGTTCTAGCAACGCCTTTTGGAGGAACTAAATTAGCTCCTACTTCAGAGTAGGGTCTAAACCAGGGGTGCCCAATCCTGCTCCTGGCAATCGACTGTCCTGCACAGTTAATCTCCAACCCTAATCAGACACACCTTAATGTGATCCTAAAGACCTTAATTGGTTGCTTCAGGTGTGTTTGATTAGGGTTTGAGATGTACTGTGCAGGATAGTCGATCGGCAGGAGCAGGATTGGGCACCCCTGGTCTAAACCAACCAAAACAATAGGAACTAGCAATGAGGTAAGTGTACGCTGATTGGAACTTTTAAAAAACCATGCACAATTTAAAGTGTAAAGTGTTTTATATTGTTAGACATAACAAACAGAAGGCTAGGCTAATGTTAGCGGCATTTACCTGTCACCTTTGTCTGCGGTGTTGCGTTGTTTAGCTCTGCAAGTTGTCGTAGGAGATTTCGTCTTTTAGCCCTCTCCATCGCATAACTTATACATCTACATTCCACCACGAATCCCACGACACAACTGGCGGTTCTTACTGGCGGTGCGAATGCAACCAGGAAAATGGCCCTAAGGGAAATTTAGTTCTCGGGGGAACCTCGCATATCCATTAACAGTGAAAGCTCCTAATCTGGGACTGCATCAGGTGGAACCTAATTGGGAATTGATGCATTACAAATTTTAGTTGATCACAGAAAACACAAACGCAGTACATATTTCTGATGTATACTGAGATACTACACACTCTAAAAAATACTGGGTTTGTTTCACCTCAATTTTGGGTCAAATATGGACAGACCCAAATGTTGGTTTAAAAATTTAATTAAAAAATTTAACCCAATGGTTGGGTTTGCCCATACTTGACCTAAAACTGAGGTGAAACAACGCAGTATTTTTAGAGTGCAGTGTAAGATTTGTAAAGACATGTAATGGTTTGACGAACTCTTTGTTGACATATTTCCAATATATACGTACCTAACGGCTTGTTCGTTTTTTTAAATAGCAAAAAGACTTTTAAATAATCAGAGCCTGGTAATCCATGATGTTATCCATGCTAGGTGATATTCTGCTGCATAACATTCTGAATGTCCGAACTTTCTACTTGGAAAAGTGTAATTGATCACCACTTGAAGTCAGACTTTCAACTTGGGAAATTGTGCAGAAATCCATAATTCTGATTTCACAGGTATACGACATCAGTTAATGATAAACATTCACTTTTAAGCCATTTAAATGCATCAGTTCCTACTATACATTGCAAGATAATTAAGCCGTAGGTTTGTAAAACACAGTATGAAACACATGATCCTCTCTGCTGATAGTACACTTGCAGAACAAATGTTAGTATTGCACAGCATTGTTTATCCTCTGCAATTTAGTTGCTTGGAGACGTCCGTTGTTCACAAACTGAAACGATAGCACTTTACAACCTTCGGGAAATAGAACATTTTAGTGGTCAGAAGTCAGGGATGTTATGTACAACCTGTAGGAGTATTGGATGGAGCGCAGTATTAAAGAAGGAACTTAAAGGGATACTCCACTTTTTGTGGAAATAGGCTCATTTTACAACTCCCCAAGAGTTAAACGGTTGAGTTTCACCATTTTCACCAATCCATTCAGCCGATTTTCTGATATTTAGAAGAATATCAGTAACCAGACAGTTTCTGGTCCCATTGACTTCCATAGTAGGAAAACAATATACTATGGAAGTCAATGAGACCAGACCGTCTGATTGGATTCGAAAACGGTAAAACTCAACTGTTTAACTCTGGGGGAGTTGTAAAATGAGCCTATTTCCAAAAAAAAGTGGAGTATCCCTTTAAAGAAGTACAGTAAAATACACAACCCTGAGCAGTAGATAATTTCACCAATATTCGAATCCATTTTAATAGAAGAGACTAACTATATATATACTGTAGATATCTGTCAGGTATTAGAGCAAATATCCTGAGATGTAAATTTTCTGACAGCTCACGAGACGAATTCTGCTGAGGCCAGCAAGATAGTGGATTACTGGAACTGCCCCCATAATGCATTGCAGCATCCGTCCTCTAAGTACGGCCCATACTGCATATGTAAATAATAAATAAGGTGAGACTGATGGGGATTTTGGATGCTGACAGATGGTGTGCTTTGCATCTCTTTGAAATCTGGAGAATACACAAGCCAAACGAGGGCCCTTTATAGGCTGGGGACCAATATGCTTCTAAAAAAGAAAGGTAAACATGACGTCTTTATCAGGACATGTGTATATCCTGAAAGAACCCGAAACTGTAGCTGGGAGGAGGTGCTTGTTTTTTTAAGCTATGCCTTCATGATGTTTTGGTAGTTGGTTGCCAGATTTGGTTGCTGGTGTTCCAACAAGGCCTTAACCATCAAGACTTCCTTGGCCATGAAACACCTCCAGACAAAAAACATGTTGGTTGACTAGCCTCACCATCTCCCTTCACAAAGAACAGCATGGGACATACTGTAGTATAGTTTTTTTTTTAGTTGTTACATGGAGAACGGCACTTGTACTTGTCTGGTGAATCTATGAACTGTATACAAGACCATCTATTCAGAATTCAAACAAACTAAACTTCCATGTCAGATTGACTTGTGTCCTCGCGTGAAAGACGTAGACGTAGTCTAGAGGATCTTGAATAATATAACAGAAGCCTGATAAATAATGCACGATTTCATAGGACGGAGAGAAATGTGTGAATATGTGTTTGTAAGTGTAGGTGGTTTTCATGGAATAGGAAAAATTCACATAGGGAAGAAAATACACAAATGAGATCCTTTTCATATCTTAAGACATTAATTACTATTAAATGGAGACCAAAGTCAGCAGAAGACCTATTAGCATACGAGTTGTATGTACTGCTTTTGTGGAGCTTGGCAGACCCTGGTCATTATGAACTCTCATATACTTTCATTCCTTGTCTTTAAAATTGCATGGAGGTTCTAAACTGTAAAAAAAACAAAACAAAAAAACGATCACCATAATGGTGACTCCAAATTTTGTTATTTTCAAAAGACCCCTTTTGCGCCGACGTCACAATTACGTCACGGCGCTAGCTGGAGGCAAAACGAAGTGAAAAATGGAGGCCGCCAATACAAACCAGCCCAATTCGGCTACATAATAAGAAACTTAAATTATTGTTACTATTAGTAAATGTCATCTTGTTGTGTTGTTTGGTGCAAGAATTGATGAAAAATGTGCTGTATCTGGCGTTTTTATTTCTAGAAAATATTCACATCATTAAAATCACACTGTAATGTCACTCTTTACATTGTCGTGGTCTCGGCGCTGGCTCGGCAGAACTGCGGATCGTACACACAAGTCTTGAACATGATCATATAGGCATCTAAAAAATTATATGCCATCAGTTTCTCTTCAAGATCGGTTTCTCTATGAGGTAGGTGTAGAAGTCAGGCCACTCAACCGAGGTAACGTAACGTTAATCCTGTCAGATCGTCCATGCATTGAGTGAGTGTGTAGGCGGCTACGGGTCGGCCAATCGGGTTCCGTCCTTTAAAATTAACTTTTGGAAATAACAATCGTGGTCCTGGACACTGAGTGACCGTAGACATTAAGATAATATCGGATTTTCTCCAGTCATTGTTAAAAAACAAGCTAACAATACTTGCTAACTAGCGTTAGCGGCCAGAGGGATCGTTCTGCCTCCACCTAAGCTCCGCCCACAAAAAAACGTCAACATGTTTACCAACTGAAAAGGGGTCTATAAAACAACATCTAAACCTCTGTTAATTCTCAAAAATAACTTCTTTAAATGTATGAAATAAATTTGTTTCACACTGAAAGGGCCTTAAAGCTGTGGCTGGAAGTCAGTTCTTGTGTTTCTGCTCATCTCTACTCTTTCTCTGGTCTTGTTTCTTCTGTTCTTCAGTGGTTCTGCTTGTCAGGTGTTCATCAGTGTCTGAATTAACTTAAATATTCGGTAACGCTTCTTTTACAGTCCAGTTACCCAGGAAAATACTATGTACTTATTTTAGTAACTACAATTACTGGGTAATAACTAGTACAAACCCTGAACCTACCCCTAAACCTAACCCTGTTCCATGTACTTACCTTATATTACCAGTACTTTCTTGGTAAGAACACTGTAAGTACACTGTAAGTACTGTAGCCTACTGTAAAAGGAAGCGTTACCAAATATTTTTATTCACTCTTTCAAGTGGACTATATAAGTGAACTGGAATAGTGAATGAGGGTGTAGGGATACAGCCTCTAAAAGTCGACTTGAGTGCTGTTAATTCACAGTATATCCCTGTAGGACACTTTCTTGAAAATGACAAATATTACCCATAATCCATTGTTTTCTATTGTCTATATTACTGTTTTAATGGGAAATGGTATGATACTGTCAGAATTTGGCCGTTATTTTACAGCAAGATTTTACAGTGTAGATAAGTTTTTTTAGAAAGATGTTTCATCTCAACAATTGGCATGTTGTTGAAAAGCCATTGATAAACATTCGGTACTTCTATACCCTCACAGAATCATCAAGCCCCGTCTATAGCATCCATGCTGTCCATTCCCTTCAACCTACCTCTGATCTTGTGAATGACCAGGTCCACCTTGCCGTAGGTGCCTTTCCCAAGCTCCCTGATGACCTCATAGTATTTATTAAAGTCCAGCTTCTCCAGGTTCTCAGCAGTGATGAGCTGCAGCTCTTCCAGGATGTCAATAGAGGAGCGGGACATGTGAGGTGAGGAGCTCATTATTCCAGAGACAGAGAGAGGCCGGTTACCACGACAACGGCGATGATTTAAAAATCTAAAGGCAGGAGAAGAAAAAAAGAGGAGATTGTTGATATACATGATATACAATACCTTAAAATAGCAATTTCCACACCTAGGGCAGCTGAACCTGATTGCATTAGACACACTTTATCAGTAACATCACAGTTACAGAGATAGTGGGCATTGGTTAGCAACGCAAACAAGTCTTTATATAACCTCGTGCATCCTACAGTTCACTGATCTTCTTTCGGTTCTGTGGAGGCCCTTTCATGTGCACGACATCACAGACTGTATCTCAAATGAGGACGCATGAGAGGAACCGAGCAGAACAAAAGATCACAGCGCACAGATCCGGACCGATCCCCTTTGTGATGCTAAAATCACATAGTCCCATGGGGCTTTTTACTTCCTCACCATGAAACACTCCACGAAAGGTGTTAGAGGACAAACTGGCCTGTTGCATAACACCATGTTTGTTTCAGCTAGCATATCGATTCAGTCAAAAGAACAATATGAGAAGAAAATCATTCATAAAGTATGTAGTACAAACACAGTCTAATGGGCTGGTTGTTTGTGTCTTTAAAAGCAATTTCAAGGCATAGTGAATTTTGCGAAACACAGAATTAGAATGTCGTGACATATTTAAATGTGATAATGGCCATCTTAAAGACTGCTCAATGGGATTTCCACGAATATAACAGACTGCCTGATGAGATTTCTGAATGAATTTGCAGTCCTGATGGCTCATCGGTCCTGCCAGTGCTCATTAATAGAGAAGAACGAGTTGAATAAGACAGGATGACAGCACTTCCTGTTCATTGACACCATCTGTGGAAATATGAAATTGTGTGTGTGTGAGAGAGAGAGAGAGAGAGAGAGAGAGGGGGGGGGGGGGGGGGGGGAACGTGTAGATGGTTTTTGTGGCTTACTCATCAAACACTTTGAACCCCATGCCCAAATCTAGGTAATTCTACTTCCCACCTCTAGGATTGAAGATAAAAGTAAGATAAGACTGTGTCAGGTAATAAGACAGTCTTGATCTGATGGGTAACATCCACACCGCAGCAGAAAACAATTGATTAGACTGCTACTGCTACACTCAGTTCAGATCATGCATCACTGACTTGCGATATAAAGTGACAACCACATCACAGCTGAATTTTAAATACGTTTGGTTGATAGATGTGCTGTATGAGGCATTCTCCAGATGGAAAACATCGGGGAAATATTGCAAGATGATGCAAGTAACAAGAATGTCCCAGATACGTAGGTAGATGGATAGAGACAGATGGATGGATGGATGGATGGATGGATGGATGGATGGATGGATGGATGGATGGATGGATGGATAGATAGATAGATAGATAGATAGATAGATAGATAGATAGATAGATAGATAGATAGATAGATAGATAGATAGATAGATAGATAGATAGATAGATAGATAGATAGATAGATAGATAGATAGAATGAGCAGTAACTGGATGTCCTTTTCTAAGCAGGTCTTTCCAGTGGACATACAGACATCATCAGCCCACACAGTTTCTCATCTCTGGAGTAAATGTTCAATGTTGTTGTAGCACAGCTCACTTCATCTTTACTAGTGTGCCGATACTGCTGCTTTATTGACCTGTTCCTTATCTTGTGTTCACTGTTTACTTCTCTGGCTCTCCTCCTCCAGCTTCTTCAGAAAAAAGCAATTCTGCAAGAGATGAAGTGGCTGCCAGAATCCTGTGCTGAGCCATTTAAAGGTAATCATCATTACAAGCAGCTTAATCAACGCTATACGGGCTCTTACGCCACTACACTCAACACTCTCACTGTAAATATCCATCTAATTCCTTTAGAGGTGAACACTGTTTATGTTCTGAATATCGTGTCCGAGTTATGTTCTGAAGTTTACTAATTATGTTTAAGGGTTGTTTAACTAATCCCGAATATCAGATAGATAGATAGATAGATAGATAGATAGATAGATAGATAGATAGATAGATAGATAGATAGATAGATAGATAGATAGATAGATAGATAGATAGATAGATAGATAGATAGATAGATAGATAGATAGATAACATACCTCGTGACATGAAATTCGGGATTCAGGAGTCAAACAACCGCTAAACCTAATTATTAAACTTCGGAACATAACTTGGACATGATATTCGGGATTCAGGAGTCAAACAACTGCTAAACCTAATTATTAAACTTCGGAACATAACTCGGACATGATATTCGGGATTCAGGAGTCAAACAACCGCTAAACATAATTATTAAACTTCGGAACATAACTCGGACATGATATTCAGGATTCAGGAGTTAAACAACTGCTAAACCTAATTATTAAACTTCGGAACATAACTCGGACATGATATTCGGGATTCAGGAGTCAAACAACCGCTAAACATAATTATTAAACTTCAGAATATAACTCAGACATGATATTCGGGATTCAGGAGTTAAATAACCCTAAACATAATTATTAAACTTCAGAACATAACTCGGACATGATACTCAGGATTCAGGATCCACAAAACCCCTAAACATAATTATAAAACTTCAGAACGTAACTCGGACATGATATTCGTGATTAGGGAGTCAAACAACCCCTAAACATAATTATTTAAACTTCGAAACATAACCCGAACATGATAATCGGGATTCAGGAGTTAAACAACCACTAAACATAATTATTAAACTTCAGAACATATACAATTCGGGATTCAGGAGTTAAACAACCCCTGAAAAATCCAATAGACTTTTATTGAAGGAGGAACTGGAGCCTTGGGGGTGACATCCTTTTGACTTAGACACTCAAGTGGCCTTTTATTTCAGTAATTTAATATCTAGTATATTTTTTCAAAAAAATGTACTAGACTTGAAGCACACTACAAGTAATAAAATAAAGCACACTTGTTTTTCAAAAGGGTAGTTTGCTCCCTAGTGCAGGTAGTCCTGCTGTTTGTATTTGTGCAATACAAAACCTTTCTTACCAATTTACAATTTACATGAGAAACCTGTACTGAAAGTACTCAGCAGACTGGTTTTATTTTTGTCGACAGTACATTTTATTTACTCTGTTTCCATGGTAATGAAGTATCAGACAGATAAACCACCAGTGCCAGCGGAAAATGGTGTTAGGACCTTGTGTACTTCCAGAAAACCTCTTGCCATCACTCTTTGTAATGAAGTAGATTTGTCTTGCGCTGAAAACTGAACTAGGCAGGGTTAAAAACTAGATTGAAATTGCCACTGGAGTTATGGAGTAATGAGGGTATGGAGGCCAGATCTATAAGCCTGTCGAATGGTTTTGCAGGACAAATCCCCCTACCATTAATCACAACGCCAAGCACGTGTAGCGGGAGCGCAGAGGAAATTAATATCTGGAGTTTACAGAGAATACTATAATATACGCACCTTGTTCACTGGATGTCATTGGGCAACTATTGCTTTTTCCAAAGCCTTAAAGGAATAGTTCAGCTCAGAAAGAAATTAAAGTTGTCAACATTGACTCATCCTCATGCCGTCCCAAACCTACATTTATTTCTTCTAGAAGATATTTTGAAGAAAGCTAGGGTTCAGATTACATCAGGCAACATTGACTTTTATTGTATATGGACAAAAAAAAAGTAAGCAAGTAAAATTTATTTGTATAGCACATTTCACAGATAAGTGCTTCACAAAATAATAAATTATGTCACAATACAAAAATGCAACAATATGTATTGTGGATAGTGACTATATTTATTGTCTATAGTTCACCTGAAATAAAAATTACTGTGCGAGAATTTTTTTGATGTCAGTACTACATTATACTACTACATATAATGTTGATTATAATGTATAATAATGCTATGGGGGCATATTTGTGGGTCCTGATAATGCCAAATGTCTGATGTTACCAGTAAAAATGGCCAACATTATTTTAAATATATCCAGTCAGTGACAGAGTGAAAGCATATTCGTCTAAAATAATTCATTTTTTAACTTCAGAATCATGAATTTTGTTATTCTGGTGTCTCTATTGTCCTGTGCTTTGGGTTTAGTCTAAACCTTTTCATTTACACCCACAACGTAACACCAAATATACCATTTTGATCAACAGTTCATGTGTTATTCTTTTATTATATGTCTTGGAGTATCGCAATAATATCGTATCGTGAGTTCAGTATCGTGATATGTATCGAATCATGACATGAGGGTATCGTTATGCCCCTATAAGGCACCATTGACTTTTATTGTAGGCCTATTGTAGGCCTATATATAAAAATATTGTCTTTTGTGTCCCACAGAGGAAAGAAAATCAGAAAAAATGGATGGTGATTGTGATGGAGGATTGGATGGAAAAAATGGAGGGTGAGTAATATGACTTATTTAATTGCTTCTAAGTTACTTCCTACTGTCTCTTCCACATTGTATTGTGCACCTCTGATTTCTTATCAGTCATTTTTTGTTTGGCTTATAGGCCTATGTCACGAAAAAATTAAAAACCGGAAGTACGTCTTTTAGTTGGGATACGGCTCCTTCGGTTAGCGTTTTACAATGGTGGAGTCCAGTAGATACCGCATGTCCAAATTTCTCCGCAACCTGCCTGAAGTCACATAAGTAGTCACATATGACGATATTTCAGATAATAAATGAAAACTCTCAAGTGGGAAAGCGTGAAAGCTGAGGTATGGCTGTCTACGTCCTGATGCAGAGAAACCCGGTACACTACAGGTAGCTCTAGCCGTTCGCCAGTAAGGTAAATGCTTCTATGATAACAGTGAGTTAGACCAATCAGCACGTTGCTGCTACACTTAGGATTGTGGGTAGTGTAGTTTTTTCATATGATCACGGATAAAACATGTTTTTCTTTAAACAAGGTTGAGCAAAAACCTTCGTTTCACAACCTCTTAGCATGTGGTCAGTCTACCTTCTAAATCCTAATCGAGAAATACTGTTGACCGGAAGTTCTGTATCCCTACTCCGCGTTACGGAAGCTAGAAGTGCGACATAGGCCTATAGTCCAACGCTTTGCAACCCAGTCTGCGTTTTGGCTGTTTATTTACACCTCAACAGCATTTTTGGGTCCTAAAAACGAAAACTTTTGAAAACGGGACTCTATGTTTACACGGAAACGATTCTGAAGAGAAAATGCAAAAGTGGCGTTGCATTATCACTTTTTATTCTGCATTTAGACGAGCGTTTTGGGTGGGAAATCCTTGTGCATATGGTGACGCAAAAGTGTGTGAAATTCGATGTAGTATGCACTCCAGGCTGCTAGGTGGCAATGTGAAGCACTGCCACACGACAACACCAAGTCCGCTCGCCTGCGTACAACCTTCACTGTCTAGAAGACTTTTGCGTTTTTACCCTTTACACAGGAACGCGGCGGTGGAGCGTTTTTAACATTTCCACTCTTGAGGGTGGTTTCACTTTTTTGCGTTTTTAAGGCCCCCAAAAAAACGCAAAAGTAGTAGTCGCCGTGTAAACGAAAAGCACATCCGATCAAATATTTTTACGTTTTCACCTCGTGTAAACAGGGCCTCAAAGTGCATGTTTTTGAAAACGACACCGTTTCCATCTTTGTTCTCTTTTCTTCTAAATTACAAAAACGTGAATTTGTAAAATTGGTGACGTCACGCACATGCGTATTACGTGTTCAGTTTATAGGGTTTCTTTACAAAGTGACATTGCCATCTACTGGCCTGGCATGAATAATACAGCGATTTTAGTCATTTTCACGGATCTGTGTGAACAGGGATCTTTTTGACGATGCTGTCGTTTGTACAAAGAAAAAACTCAGAGGAATTTTTTTTTACACTTTTAGTACATCGTTGTCGTTTTAAACGTACCCTGAGACGGTGCAAAAAGATAACTGAAAAAGTTAATTTGATTTGGAGCTAAACTCTCGCAGGACTGTTTGAGACCACTGTTTTAGAGAAAACTCTATACCCAGCAAACAAATTTAGTTTCTGGGAACGTTAGTTTTTGATACCCAGAACGTTCCTAGAACTTTCCCTTAAGGTTAAGGGAACGTTCCCGGAACATTCTCCTTACGTAAAAATGGAACCTAAAAATAACCTACATGGAACGTTCCTATAACGTTCTTGTTTAGTTCCCAAAAAAATAACCTCATGCGACCATTCGGGAACGTTGGTTGGGGGAACGTTCTGTGTTTGCTGGGATAATCCCTGTTAGTGCTGGTCTGTTTGCTGGTACTGTTCACTCACACACACAATGCTCACAGTGCTATGAAGCATTACATGTACACGCATGGAGTCAGATCAGTGGAGACACTAAGGGCTCAAGGCTTGGTGCTGCTTTCACAGTGAGCACGAGTACATATATATATATATATATATATATATATATATATATATATATATATATATATATATATATGCATGTCTTATTGCACTGGTGCATAAAAACTTTTGTCTTGATAATATTTTATCAAAAGAATAACTTGCTCTGCCTCGTTCCTTATAATGGCCTCTCACTTTTTCATCCCCCACCCTTCCTCCAGCCAACCGCTTGATGTAACGGCCACTTTAATCTAAGTTGAGACTTTTTATCATTAAATAGATACCATTATTTGTTATTTTAATATACTGTTTCATTCAGACAAATGGCAGATTATGGAAGTGAACACGATTTGCAAATGGTATTGTCTGGGTGGCTCTGTGCATGAAGCTGGTCATATAATCCTAGATTCAGTTTAGGTCTGGTAAATATACTTATTTCAAACATTGCAGGTCTGCAGGATGCCTGACCAAGGTTGCTTGACCACAATTTTGCAATTACATTTTAATAAATGTCAGGTTTCATTAAATTCAAGCAGGATTGTTTCTTCGCAAACATCGTAGAATGAAATAATGTCACCACAGTTTAAACATTAGAAGACTAGACTCTTGACTGACTGATGAAATTCTGGATATCATATTCAAATAATGGAGCTCATCTAGACAAAGGACACAGCTGTGTGTGTCTGAATAGTGACAGTCTCATGCATTGGCCACTATTTTGGGCATTTTCAGCTTGTCATCTTCAGAAAACCTCTTTTACACACACACACACACACACACACATATATTAATAGTAGGCTAAACAAATACCGAGTAAATGTTCTGTAAAAATGTCAGTGTCAAATCTCAACTGCCAAATCTAAAATTATATGCATCTATCCCACATTATATCTGCCCTGTAATAACCCCATATTACTCATGAAGATAGCATTTTAAATTTGTTGTCATCTAGCCAGCAAAATCCTGTCTGAACAATACCGGTTATTATAAACAGGACATTCAGTTTCATGCACTGAATGTACACTTTACGCCTTTGGGTTTGTTTGTGTGGGTGAGTGTGAGTGTGCCTGTGCATGGCTATCCATGCATGCAATATAAAAACAAGTAGTAAATGAATAACCATCTCTCTTAAGCATGTAACTGGCGAATGGCATGCCTTCACTTCAGCTTTCAGCCTATTGTTCTTCAGTGGATTGCTTCCTATGCAGATTACATAGTGAAGGGCTCAGCTGCATTGAGACCTTTATGTCAATAATAAGAAAATAACGCATGGATGCGCCTGGCTGTTTTCTTGCACCAATAATATGTAATTATAACACATGCAAGTATTATAATAAACCTTGGAAATAAAGTAAGGTATTAGGAAGTAATTGGCATTTGTGTTATCTAGCAGTTCTGGCAAAACAGTGGCAAATGAGCATCCATATGCATATTTCATCAATTATATTAATGTTAATTCTTGTAACTTTCCTACCTTTTTTAGGGAGAAAATGATGCGAAACACCCCGCTGTCATTCCGTCGTGGTCAATGTTTAAAACTAGACCATCAGCAATGCATATCAGCTCTCCTCTCTGTTATATATATATATATATATATTTAAAGCCTTGATAGTGTTGGTTCTTGAACACATCCGACAGAGCGACTGCTGTTGCCCTATTGTCTCTCTGTTGGTGGTGGATGTCAGTAATGACAGCTCTGTTCCAGCCCACCACGCAATCGACCAATCAGAGAACAGAGTGAGCGAGCGCTGCAAAAGCCCTTTGCGAATACAACCAATCAGAGAGCAAACCGAGGCCGCACTGATCAAGCCCGACCAATCAGAGAAGAGAGCGATGGATCAGTGGAGTCGGTGCATTCTGTCTCCGTACAGATTTCTTTTGTCGTGAGGCGCTTGGAGATGCGGAGACTGCAGTCGCACAGATAAAGTCTTTCAGATAATAACATCAGTTCCCACAGCCGTGAAAAACAAACATATATTCAAATACATAACTTAGTCGGTTACTAACAGACAGACCCCTCTAAATTGCAACGTGGACTCGTGCATTTTCTGTAGCTGCTTTGAAATTGTGAAAAAAAAACGCTATACAAATAGCCTAAATGTGAAGTGAATTGAACATAGATAGACATATAGGCTATTGGAAACATGGAAACGTCAGGGAAATACATTACCAGGAATTAAATAGGCTTGTTTAGTATGTTTACTTATTATTAAGCTGGAAACTTTGAGAATGAAATTCCCATAAAATGATTAAGTTTATCCTTTAAGTAAATTGTAAGTTGAGTAATTCGTGATCGAGAAATCATTGCAAGTCTCATGGTCATTTATTGGTCATTAAAAGGATCATATGTTGATGAATGAAAGGTGAGGCGGAGGATGGTTAGCATAGCTTTGTCCCTCATTGACTTTTCAATCTTTGTGTCTCCTCAAGACAGGTAAAAATGTTACAATAATTTCGAAATGTTTTGAATCAATGTTAGTTAATATTAAAACCAGTTAAATAGACACATGATGAATGAAGATAAATATGTAATATGCAACTTGTAATACAGTAGTAATAGCAGAATACTTACTGTAGGCCCATATGAACACTACACACCTGTATATGCATATGTCTCTATGAAGGCCTGTTATGTGATGGATGTAAAGCAGCTTAACTCATGCCAAATTACTCTGATTAATCGCTAATGCGCCGTCCACCATGTCAACTCCTTCATGCTCTGCTGTGGGCTGATATTAAACTATCTAGCGCTAGCAAGAAGGACACCGGGTATAGAAAAGGCTTCAACATCAGAGATTGAATGCGAGTTATTGTTTCTTTGTGCTGTGTGGGTATGAAGGAGATTGCTTTATCTGAGAACATTTAATTATGTCCTGCACGAGGAAAGCGTGCATGCCTCTGTGTTTGTGTGTGTGTGCATTATCAACATGCATATAGGCAGCTTATGTTGAGCCTCAATATAGTCCATGCAGAGGCACGCATACTTGACTAAATAGATTATGCTGGATGAAAGTCCTGGTATGAATATCATCATGGCCGAATGTAGCTACGCGAACACGTTCATTTTGAGTTAAATATTAAAGCAAAATCGCACAAATAAGCAAAGAGGAATATAAATTATCAACATGCTAACTAAATAGGCTAAGGGTTAGATTGTAATTATAATTTACTGTCATCACTATGATAAATTATGTGTAAAAAAAAGTAATACGTTACCGTTTGAAAATAGATCAATTCCAGTCACTGTAAAAAACATACACATAATAGGCCTATGTGCTTTTTGGGTTTTATTAATGCAAGAAATTGTTTTCATTTCAAATACATTGGGCAAAAACTGGACAAACAGTATTTAAAAATAGTTTAAATTCAGTGGAACAAAACGTCAAAAACATCATCAAGTTATGTTTGCCACAGACTTTATTTTACTCACAAATTTAAAAAAGCAGTTCACAGTGCATTAAAAAAGTGATTAATACATGAAAGTCCTTACATACAGCCCCTTTAATATTCCACATTTTATATAAGTCATTAAAAATATGAAACCAAATGAAATCATGTTTGAGCTTTATCTGTGTCTGTTCCAGCTCTGCACACTTGTTAAACATATTGCAGAATTCACGTGTATTCTGGACACTTGTTGGCTGTTTTTCATCATATCTGCTCCTACTAATCTATCGAAACACTATTAAAAAATTAGTTTTGTAAGAAAAAAAGAAATTAAGAAAAAAGAAATAGAACATAATTTCAAAGTTTTTAAGATCTGTGAAACGTGTCCAAATCGTTAACTGGTACCCAGCTGTGTCTCTCCAACCAGTGTGTGGGTGTGTGTGTGTCTTGTCAACACTGTCTTGTACAGCATTAAATAAATTCCTTCAAAATCCTGTAATGAGCTCCCCAAGGCTCAACAGATTCACCTGTGTGACAGCGGTAGCCATGGTGAGGGTCAGTCACACACTCTCTCTCTCACACACACACTCGCTCCTGAGCATCAGAGCTTGTTTCGCTCTACATTTGTAAATCTCCTGTTAAATGTGCACATCACTGGCCCAAACAACGCCACAACACCACTGCTGCATTCGAAGCAATGCTGGGTTGTTTGAACCCAAATTTGGGTCAAATATGGACAAACCTAAATGTTGGGTTAAAATTTTAATTAGGCCTACATTTTTTTTACCCAACTTCAACTTTCACTTTCAACTGTAATTTTTTTAATTGCATTTTTTAACCCAAATTTTGGGTTTGTCCATAAATTTTGGTTGAAACAACCCAGCTTTGTTCAGTGTGTGTGTGTATTTCTCCACTGCTCTTACATCTGACGAAGTGTTTTTCAGTCAGTAAACGCTCACTGTGTAACACTCACATGGAGCGCAAGGTGACTGGACTGCATTGTTCGAATCAATACTGTATTGAGTGTGCAAAGTCAGACTGCTCTATTTATTGCTCTTCTGACAACATCTATTCATCTTCAGTTCTTATATTCAATCACACACACACTGTTCCAAAAATTGAGGTCGGTGTAAGACTCTTGGTGAACGTCTCTTATGTTCACCAAGGCTACATTTATTTATTTAAAAAACAGTATTATTGGGAGGTATTATGTCAATTTAAAATAACTGGTTTCTATTGCAATATATTGTATATTTATAGCTGGATTTCCCTCATCATTACTCCAGTCTTTAGTGGCACATGATCCTTCAGAAATCACTCTAATATGATGATTTGCGGCTCAAGAAACTTTTATTATTATTATCAATGTTGAAATCAGTTTTGCGGCTGCATTATTTTGTGTGTGGTACAGCCACATCAGTATTTCGAGGATTAATTGATTATTTGATGAACAGAACATTCAAAACTACAGCATTTATTTGAAATAGAAATCTTTTGGTACATCATGCACACATTTACTATCACTTTTGATCAATTTAGTGCATCCTTGCTGAATAAAAGTATTTATTTCCTGTCTCCAAACTTCTGAACAGTTATATATTAGAGGTTTCCATTATTGGCATTCCATGAGAATCTTTAACACACATGTAACCTTTCCAAGATCTTTAAAAGTTCTTTATCGTGGAAAAGTGTCTGTAACACGGTTCAGGGAAGAAGGAGGCAGGGACCGGATATCCGTCAAAAAATAAAACTTTATTTGAATCAAATAAACAAACAGCTGGCTACCCAAAATAAAACATAAATACCGGCCTGCAGCCCCTCGCGGACTGCTGGCTTACCAAAATAAAGTATATGTAGCCCCGCCCCTTTTCAGCGATGCGCTCGTTGTCAGTTGACTTCCGGTATGTATTTCCACAGCGATCTTGCATAGTTAAAGGACAAGTTCGGTCTTTTACAATTAAAGCCCTGTTTTAAGATCGTCCCTGATGAAATAGAATAGTTAAGATTGTTTTTGAGACAAATGCTCCTGTCACGAGAATTTTTAAATTCTGTATTAGTACCCCCCCACCTTTATAATGAAAGCATAGGTGCACTCGAACAATCATTCATAAAAATGCATAAAACTTTAGTTTACAAAGACGTGAAACTCACCGAGTGGTCTGGGGTGTTCACTGATATGCCCACACAAAAATCGCTGCAAAAGATGCTTTCCAACAGGTTTTATCGTAGTTTATGTCCAAGTCCATGTTACTTCCTATTTTCGGTTGAAGTCCACAATAGTCAATTGTCGAGTTCACATGCGCGATCATTGGTAACTAGATAACTAAGGATCGCGCATGTGAACTCGACAATTGACTATTGTGGACTTCAACCGAAAATAGGAAGTAACATGGACTTGGACATAAACTACGATAAAACCTGTTGGAAAGCATCTTTTGCAGCGATTTTTGTGTGGGCATATCAGTGAACACCCCAGACCACTCGGTGAGTTTCACGTCTTTGTAAACTAAAGTTTTATGCATTTTTATGAATGATTGTTCGAGTGCACCTATGCTTTCATTATAAAGGTGGGGGGGTACTAATACAGAATTTAAAAATTCTCGTGACAGGAGCATTTGTCTCAAAAACAATCTTAACTATTCTATTTCATCAGGGACGATCTTAAAACAGGGCTTTAATTGTAAAAGACCGAACTTGTCCTTTAAGAATGCTGCTCGTAAAAAAATTCCCGTTCGACATTTGTTAAGACTTCTGCTTTAGAATGCTTATGATAAACATTACAATGCTCATGATAACTTTTGTCAACTCGAGACCGGTGTGCTTCACAGGTGCTCATTAGCAATCGCAACACCGGCCTCGCGACTTTCTATGACGTCCCTCGGCCGTCCTGCTCACCGCAGTGTCATTCGAGGTAAGAAAAAAAGATATATTTAAATAACTGTTCACTGGAAGGTTCTCTGAGGAACCCATAATGCTTCTTGTAGCACAGGCAAACGGTAAAATCATAGTCATGTGGATTGTAGAGGAGAGAAGCTACTTTTATGAGCAATCAGACTTACGATTTTCACCAATCAGACGATAAAAATGGGCTAAAAATGCGACAGACTTACATTGAAGGAGATCAGACCAGGCCATGTTTGTAAATGAGAAGTGGTTCTCAAACAGTTTACCTGGATAAATAAAGGTAGAAAAAAAAAGACCAGACACCGGCTTAATATAGAAACTGGGGCTTCCAAAAATGGTCACATTTCCCCTCAAAACTTTCTATAATACACACCAAAATCTCCAGTGTTAAATTAACACTTAAAAGTGTGAATTATATAAACTCTGAGCAGAGTGTTAAAGAGTAACAGTAACTAAACACTTAACCAACTTTTTTAGTTAATGATCTGTAAGAATGTATCTTTATTAATACCAGTCTTTGATTCAAGTAACTTTTTTTGGCATTTGTGTACATAAAGTGTTCTATTTCTACAATATATGGTGTAAAAACGTCTGATTGCTGCCCTCTTCAGGTTGAACGGTGGCTACTGCAGTTGAATTGTCCTATTGGATGTTTGCGGTGGTACGCGACACCACAGTTGTTGGTGACGTACATAGACATATACACTAGACCTCACCTTGGCTACGGCAGTTCATTGGAACGAATGCGTCAATAGAGCCGCCATCTTGAAACAGGGGAGCCCCTCCACTTTAATGCATCAGCGTCAATGTAGTAGACACAGGTCTAACGGAAATAATCACCATAAATCATCATGAATGCTATTTTTCTTGTTTTTTTGGTTTGTTCCAACGGTCGGACATGTATTTATCATTGATTCCAGAAAGAATTTTTATTTATTTATTTTTTAAACAATCTTCCTAGTTCATCATCCGTGAACATCATACGCTGCACAAAAGTCCGCCACCATCAATGAATTCGAAGTAAAGGCAGAGATAGCAGCGTTACCTAGCTACTTCTTATGACAAGACCCCTGTTCCAAGATGGCGGCGGTTTTGACGCATTCTTAGAACCCCAAGGTGAGGTCTAGTGTATATGTCAATGGGTGACGTAGGCAAGTTCCATACAAAGAGATGTGTCTCGGGTGCACGCCCCCCTCCGCTGGACTCTGCCCACTTTTCCTGCATTTTTCAAATATTGCAAGTGGGTGGAGTCAGGCTCTGACCAGGGGCGTCACCATTTGCACGCGGATTTCCCACACAAAACGCTCGTCTAAACGCAGAATAAAAAGTGATGACGCAACGCCACTTTGCGTTTTCTCTTCATAATCGGTTCCGTGTAAACATAGCCTGATAGTGATGGTTGTGTTATGGCCAGTAATTCAGTCCCGTCGAGGCGTCAGGCCCGATCCCCCAGAGTGCACTGCACTCAGAAACAACACTATAATGCAATCTTACTTTTTTGCCGTGAGCTATGTTACAATTTCACTACTTGTCAGTTGCCCTCTCCCCTTTTTAACGTTGCTGTGAAGCATTTTACTGTGAATGGAAAAAGCTGTCTTTTGGGCTTTCTCTGACTGATGGTGTTTTACCCTTCCAGTGTTGGATCTGATAAACGTTTAACACTTTATTTTGATGGTCCCTTTTGAACATTCGGTTGACTCTAAGTAACTTTGCAACTACATGTCAACTAACTCTCATTAGAGTATTAGTAGACTCTCTATAACTCTTTATAATGATGCTCTTCAACAGACATTATACTGACTAACTTTGCATGTCAACTTATTAAAATCCTAACCCTATCGGTCTACTAGTACTTTACTAATAATCAAGTGAGAGTTAGTAGACATGTAGGTGCAACTGTACTTATAGTCAACAAGTAGTTTTAATGGGACCATCAAAATAAAGTGAAACCGATAAATGTTACATAATTGTGCTTTGGCAAATGGGTGTTTGAATAGTGGAAGGGCGTTCTGGAGGGAATGGGACGGCTAATATCTTCATATCAGACAGACTGTGACGTTAGCGGTCTGTTGTTCATGCGGCGCCCAGCAACAATCGAGTCCAAGACAGAAGCACGTTCTCCTCCTCTCAGACCCACGGGTTCAGAAAAACAGTCCCCAAATCACAGCAATTCCCTCTGGGACCAAATCGCACCGCTCAGGAGCCAAAGAACAATGAGCAATCTCCGTGAACAAGGCACTTCCACTGAAAACAAGCAGTAATGGGCAATTGTGACACCCCACCCATTTGGAGAACAAGGGTCGTGGTCAGGAAATGGTGCCTTTTTTCAGCATTTCATTCGAAAAAGTTACTGACTTTCAAGAAGACATATTTTCCCCACCACAGGAACAAACGAACAGGGCCGTAATTGTAAATTTGCAATACATATTGATGGACCACCATATAGGGATTAGGGGTCATTCAACAAGTATGCGTTTTCAGTTATAAAACAATGATTGTCAATGCTAACTCTTTGGTTCACAACTCTAAAAAGTAGGGTTTCTGTTTCAGTGTGTCTTAATTTGTCACATATTAAAACAGCAAAAATGTTTTAAAAATAACCCATTCTTCTCTCTTCTTGGTTTTGTGCCAATCCTGCTACATCAGATTTGATTCATTAAGAGTTGAAGCATTTCTTATTAATATAAACGTTGAAAACGGCTGTACTGCTTAAAGAGTTTGTTTATCCAAAATTGAAAATCTCAGTTGATGGGCCCCATTGACTTCAATACTGCGGAAGTTCAAAGGAACACCGTTTATTTAAAGAGTACCTATTATGGGATTTAAAATGTTCCTAATATTGTTCTGGGAGTCCCCAACAACAGTTTTACAAGCATGCAATGACAAAAAACACTTTTGTTGACTTATAATATGCTTTTATTTTTACCTGATTTGCTCACCGACTCCCATATGAATCGTTTACCGAGTCCTTTATCCAAAACCCGCCTTTGCGTGACGCTAATCTGCGGTGATTGGTCAGATGACCTAGTCAGTTGTGATTGGTATTCTCTCTGCAGAGATTGTCGAAAACGGACCTCTTATTACCTTAAATGGGTTCTCAACTCCAGTCCTCGCGACCCACTGCTCTGCATATTGTGTATGTCTCCTTTATTTAACACACCTGATTCAGATCCTCAGCTCGTTAGGATAGAGCCGGCTCGCGAATCCATACTTTATAGCGTTTAGGTTTGTGAAGCAATCATCTTCAAAATGACGCGAACACAGAACAAGGTTTGGGCTATACTTGTGTGGCAGTACTTGTATATATGAACTGCAGCCACTTAGTCTTCAAATACTCCTCACCTGGCAGGTGAAAAAAAGTTCGCTTTTGCTTTGCACTTCAAAACACAGCGTCTCGTCGACATGATTGTTTTCCGGTTTTCCCTGGCGTCTCCGAGCGCAATAAATGGGCATTTCTTATTCAAATAACTTGTCAAGTTGACGTCAACTGGACAAAGGAAATGCATCGTTCTTCGAACGATTCAAATCAGCGACTCAGAGTCGACTCTTACTTTTGAGAGACAATAACTTTGTATACGATGAACTTTCATGTTTAAAACTTTGCAGGATGTTTTCGTTCACTTAGATCTATGTTAAACACTACACGAAGGGAAATTTTCAAAAATCCATAATAGGTACCCTTTAAAATAGGCGCCATCTTTGGAAAACAGTCCCGACAAGTCAAACCACGAACGACGTTCAGATAGTTCAGAAGTTCGCTGAACTTCATTCAGAGACTGTTTTCCAAAGATGGTGCCACCTGTATACACGAAGTGGACTGTCTTTGTAACTTATCTTCTTATTAAACGGTCTGTACACTTACAAACTTCTCAATGCTTCTTTTTGCATGTATGGACCCTCATTATGTTACTGTGTGAGTGTGGGGCTATTTTGAGCCTTGTTAGTGGTATAAACTAGCGATTTCTTTTTACTTATTATATGCCCCCATTACTAGCGTTATATGCTAAACAGTTTTTTGAGATAAAACTCTTTACATTCGATTATCATGAAAACAAATCTCAGAGAACGGTCGACTAGGTACCAATGTGTTATTAGACCAAAGGTTCATTTTGTCCCGGAGTTCTCCTTTAATGCAGCCACAGCATATATATAAATACATAAATACATATATATATATATATATATATATAATTGATTTTTTTAACACTAATTTTGTTTCATATAATGTTGAACTGTGGCCTGTAAAACCTGTTAACACAATGGAAGTATAAATATAATCAAATATTTATCAAATATAAATATAATCAAATGAAACAACATAAATTAAATACTTTAGTTTGAGCTGTGCAGTTCATAACATGGTATGATGTCAGAAATATCAAGCGATTGTTGTTTAGGGGGATGTCGCATGCTTACAGAAAGCAAATGTAAAAGACAAAATATGCTTCTCTAAAAAACAATGACAACATTTTTAGAAAATCTGAAAATGATGACTATATAGACCATTTCTCAAGATGTAAACAACACTGGTCCAGAAGCACTTCCTGTTTCAGTTTTTTAACACTACATTAAAGCTGGGATAAAATACAACCAACAGAACATATAAATATGAACCAAAAAGTTAAACAAGCATCTTTAAGATGTTTTCTTTACATGTGAAATAAAGAAAACAGTTACAAACTGAAACAGGAAGTGTTTCTGGACCAGTGTTGTTTACATCTTGTGAAATGGTCTATAAGTAAACATTAATTTAACATTTAGGTACACGTTTTTTTAACCACCCATTGCATATTTATGCTCTGTTTTTCTAAATAACCAATACATGTAGATAATGGATATAAATGGTTACGTGCAAATTGGAAGACATTTAGATGGAAAACATCACAATATTTTTGATTGAAAATTTACAGTACACACTTAACTGAGTCCACTCTATCAAATTATGTGACTAAGTTGCGTACCCTATAATTGTATCAGTGTAAGCCACGAGGACACAAATTGGGTTCAAATGGCACCATTTCCAGAGAATGTCTCACAGAAAACAGACAAATAGAGCTGTTTGTGTTCAACATAAAATATGATTATTTGGTAAAACGGGATGTTCAAAGCCATCAGGCGAGCGCTGTCACACGTGAGAGGAGAACACGTTTGGCACGGCTCCTCCTGTAGCTCCTGCCATGTGCTGAACACACAGACAACACAGGACAGTGCTATATGGGAGAATCTTTAGTTTGCAAGAGTGTGAGATTTGTCTTCACGTGCCGACCCGATCCACACGTGACTGAGAGAATAAGGTCTCATTTTTGAGGTCACCTCACTTGGCACACTCAGGGGTTGTTATTTAAGACATTATCTCGCTGTCGTTTTGGCTTCAGAGCATTTTTTAGACAATTAAAGCAGCACTATGTAGTTTTCTCAACCTTTATAATATTTTTTCCCAAACCCTTGAGATGTTACATTGAGTTACAATAGTTTGAATGACTAGTCTGCCATAGCCTGACAGTGTCTGCATCGCTTTTCTCGGCACTCTGTAACTTCGTATTTCGTTCTTTTGAGGGCGCTTAACACTCTCAATCATCCCCATAGAGCCGGGGCGGGCAGCTCGGGCCAGCTCGAGACGTGAAAGTATACTGATTACTGAGTTTGGTAGGGGCTACGTCCTTGCAAATAATTAATACATGATTAGAAGGACAAAATAATCGGTTAGGATAACTATCCTATGCCTACAGGGCAGCTGATAGTCATGTTTGTTATTTATTTTTCTGGTGAAAGTGTCTTGCTTCAGGCTATAATGCAAATCCACTTTTCAAATTTGCAGATTCATCTATGGTAGCTTGATATTATAATATTGACAACATGGCTATCTACCAACAAACATTGAATTGAATTAGCATATCCAATATGTAAAACAGAAGCCAATAGGCTAACGTCAGTATAAAGACGCTGGCTTGTAAACGTGAGCTACACAATCTTTTGACATTTGAAAAAAATAAAGCCCATGACACTATATTCATAAGACATGCTAAAATATATGCCAATGTACCTGGGATGAAGACATTTCACACGCATCGCTTGTCAACAAATGTACGTGTGTATTCCCTGATGTAACCATGACAGATTTTACGACAGTAGTAGAAGACAGTACTGTTTCCCAACTGTAGGGGGACCCCGAGAGCAAAATTTCAAAAGTAACAGAATGCTGCTTTAAATGTCCAATGTGAGGGACAACTATCAAATAATGCAACGCATCCTCATCCTAAATCCAATCCACATGGCACCCTTTAGTGTCAATATAAAACGCTTCGGTTATGGGTTATCACACTGAATCAAGCACGCTCACGGCGTCGAGTGTTTGTAGATAATTTGTGTTGTACTGATGTCTTACGGATTCCAAATTCTGATTCAAAAGCCTTATTCTCAGTATGAGTCGGCAGAAGAAAAACGCTTCAGAAAACAGCGAGGACATAAAAAAGTCCATCGATCTTTTATTCGAAGAAGTAACTGCTATCCGGAGGCAGCAGGAAAACCTATTGGCCCTTGTGGAGGAGGTGAAAACACTACGCCTCCAAATAGAAGTTAAAGACAAAAGGATTGCGGATTTGGAGTGGAGGGATATCATTGATGATATTTTCAATGTTTCTCAATTGGTTAAATGTGTATTGTTCGCTGATGATACAAATATTTTTTATAGTAACCATAGTTTGGAGCGACTGATTAGTGTTATAAACAAAGAATTAAGTAAAGTAAAAAAATGGATGGAAAGTAACAAATTATCCTTAAACCTCGATAAATCTAAAGTGATGTTCTTTGGGAAGTATCAAGCTGAGTCGCAGAAACTGGTTGAGATTGATGGAGTACACATTGAAAATGTTCAGGAAATAAAGTTTTTAGGTGTTACGATTGACAACAAGCTAAGTTGGAATGCCCACATTAGACATATAACAACCAAAGTCTCCAAAAGCCTTGCCATAATAAGTAGAGTTAAGCACATCTTTGATTATAATGCACTCCATACCCTGTATTGTGCCTTAATACAGCCATATCTAACCTACTGTGTAGAGGTATGGGGCAATAATTTCAAAAATGTAATTCAGTCACTTTTTTTGCTACAGAAAAGAGCTATACGAATCATACACAAGGCCGCCTATTATGAACACACAAATCCTCTCTTTCTTAAATCAAAGCTATTAAAAATGCATGATCTTGTAAAATTCTATAATGCACAGTTTATGTTCAAAGTGTATCATTATTTATTACCTGCGAACATTCAAAATATGTTTTCTCATAAGGAGCAGTCGTACAGTTTGAGAGGATTTGGAAACTTTGTGGTACCAAAGGTGTGTTCCACCAGGAGGAGTTTTTCTATGTCTGTTTGTGGGGTTACTTTGTGGAATAATCTGGGGCTTGAATTAAAGCAGTGTCTAGGCATTCACAATTTCAAACGTCTTTATAAACAGAAGGTCTGGTTCCATTACAAGGACAATGAGGTTTGATTGTATTTATATGTCGATTGTTGGATTAGTTGTCATTTATTTACCCTTGTGGTATTCCCTCTACCATTGTTGGTAGTTGTTCTTTATGTTCTCTTGTGGAATTCCATTTACCATTGTTGGTATTTGACAATTATTGTTATGTACCCTTGTGGTATTACGTATACCATTGCTGGTATTTGATAATTATTACCTGTGAAATATCTGTAAATTATTAATATGTATGGTACGCGTGTTTGGTTTTGACTTGTGCATCCACTGTTCCTAAATGAGGTATTATTATTATTATTTTTATTATTATTTTCTCTTTGAGATTATCTATGCAGGAAGCTGCTATTTTTTTTGTTGTGTAAAATCTTTAATAGACTGGGGTGGGGTTTAATAAGTTTTATTTCTTCCCACTCCATTTCAAGCATAAGTGTTAGAAGTTATTATTATTGTCTATCTTTTCTGTTGTCACACTATCTTGCTTGAAATAAATAAGAAATGATGAAATGATGAATGGGTAAGTTTAGGTCTGGGGTAGGGTTAGACCACTAGGAGGCTTCATATTGACGCTAAAGGGTGCCATGGGAGTCTGGGATTTTAACATTTTCGAGTTAGTTTGACCTATTTCGGGTTATTTGACCCAAAATCTAAATTTCATTTTCTGATAAGATAGAATAAAATCCTCACACACTCGTTACAAACCAATATACTGGAACACAAAGGAAGATATTATTTTATTAAGCTTTTTCTCTTTTTGATAAGCTGATTTAAAGACCTATAGAGGGCGAATGCTCCAGCTGTCGAGAGTAAACTGTGCTTGAGCTGTCTGGATCTGACATGTCGAGAGAAGTACTTGATTCATCAGAGGAGGAAGCAGAGACTGTCTTTCCACATCTCTATATCAATGAGTACAGCAAACGCTCTTTTTTTATCCAATTGAATGTGAAAACTGTGAGGACACTTTTAAAGCACTCTAAGGTATTGTAAGGTACTTCAGACGGGAAATTATGTTGGTATGGTTGACTTCAATATCCGCTTCAATACTTAATTTCTATTGGAGTCTCGCACTATAAACGGAAAGCGCATGTCTGTGCCTGGAGACTCAACAATAATCAAGAGTGAGTTAGTGTATTATTATGTTAGTGTAGTTCACAACTAATTTTATTTCTGAAATCTACTTTTGTAACTTCCAAGATAAGTGAAAGAAGTGATTGGAACTTAATTGTATCCTTCAGAAATTGATTGGATCAGGAGAAGTGAGTTGAATGGAGCTGTAAAGGAAAGTAATTACGGAACAAGGTATTACATTTTGATTTTTCTTTGTCTTTGAAATAATGCATGGATTAATAAAATCAGAAACATGTATTAAAAATGATCCCTTTTGATTGAAACATTGTGCCTAGTATATTTTGTGCTCCGTAGCCGAAAGAAAGTCATGTCCTAAACAACATGTTCATTTTTAGATGAATGTTTTTCCAAATTTCCCCGCTTTTTGGCCTATTTATTCAAGGGTACGGAGCAAAAATTATATTAAAAAATGTTGTTTTTTAAAAGGTAATTGATGCAATCAAATGGTTAATTTCATGTCTTTCCTTTAGTATCTTAGTTTAACATGTCAAGGCACGCTGGTTATTAATTGAGCACAATCTCTTTTCCAAACATCTCCAAAATTCACGGCAGCAGCGTACACACTCATTCTCTGATATTACCAGCATGAACAACAGCAGTAATCCAGTGCACGGGGAAAGGGTCCAACTCTAAATGTAATCGCATTTTCTGTCTCCATTGTTGTGTATTTGCTTTCAGGATGGTCTGAAAGGGAAAGGGAGGGAAAGAAGGGAATAGCTTAAAGATGTGTGCTCTTTTCACAGAATGGTGTGTGTGAACACTCATCCACCTCATGTCCGCCTTTAGTTACATCTTTAAAGAGAAACAGCATTTTGCTGTCAGTCAATAAATGGGAAAACAAAGTAACTCGTGTTCGTATCTCAGATATTTTGTGGTAAATTTAAATGTAATGTGTTGCTTAACTAGCTACTTGAAAAAGTAATCTGATTACTTAAGTCCCGTACTACTTGCGTTAAATACGTTACCATCAATACTGCTCATGTCGTTCCAAACCTGTATACATTTCTTTTATTTTGTGGAACATAAAATATGTTCTGAAGAATGTTGATGAATAAAACCTTTCTCAAAAAACAAAACAAAAAAATTGTTATACTTTTGGAAGAGAGCAATCAATATCTTTATCATGAAGGAAAAATCAACCCATAGCAAACTGACATTGAATCAACGTGGAAACATGACATCGAACATGACCTTACGTAGCCCCGCCCCTTTTCAGCGTTGCGATCGTTGTCTTTTGACTTCCGGTCTGTATTTTCGCAGCATTCTTGCATAGGTATGAATGAACTGCTCGTAAAAAAATTACCGTTCGACATTTGTTAAGACATCTGCTTTACAATGCTTATGATAAACATTACAATGCTCATGATAAATTTTGTTATCTCTACAATAAGTAAATCCACTTCACCAGCTAACAGCGATGCCATAGAAATATACAGAACCGGAAGTTCAAAGACAATTTTCTAAAGATGACGGCGCCCACGTTTCTCTGGTGCATAAGGTCTATAAAGGGCTTTATAAAAACGGTTAGTTCCAATCATGGATTCTGATGGGTTAACAGCTGTGCTTTATTCATAATAAAACACGACTATAAACGCTTCACCCGACGGGTCTAGGTATCACTGCGCAAATTAAATTGTTTTTGTAAATTGTTTTTATTTGAGCTTTCATGCATATTACACACGTTGCTGCTCACGGTCAGGGACTATTTGTTTTCTAGCGGAAGGAAGGCTTTTAGTTATTTTACTTCATGAAAGTTGGACTAATACATATATATTTTTTTTTACTTCAATATTTGTATTGTGTGGTAACCGTTTTATAAAAGCAATAAGGTACTTGAGGTAGTCCGCTTCGCGTCGTGCCTAACAACATCCGTTACTTATTCACGATACAACACCTCTAGCTTATTGCTTACATATTTTACGTAAATAAATGTGACCTGAAACACACAATACATAAAGTCAGAATGCCTTGGCATTTGTGAAAGCATCGCCTCCGACCATCTGCCGCTGACAGGATTGCTGTGTGAATGCCAAAGCCGCTGAACTGCTGTGCTGTAAAGACTGAGAAGCCTTTGATCGGCATATTGTGACACAGTGAGAGATGAGGCACAGTGAGCAGGGGACACACACAGCCGTCAGGAGAGCAGGGCGCCACCCTCTGGTGGACTGAAATACTGCAGGACAGGCCTCAGTGAAGGAAACCCTATTATTTCAATTGCCAATCATAATAATACTCTAAACAACTTAGATTGGAAAGGTTGAATAAAGCAGCACATAAATGATTTTGTGTGTGTGCAAGAAACAGATAACAGATCTAATTTTAAAAATATATATTTAAACATTGTCTTTTCTCATGACTCACTGTTGAGTCTCATGTCATGACTCACTGCAGATGGGGAGGTAAAAGCACTGAACATCATGATCTTTCCCCTGAATTACAGTCTAGATGAGTCAACACAGCCACATTTAGAGCCAGTCTGCAGATATTGGTCAGTGGAGTTGACAGATTTCACAGAAAAATGCAGTGGCTTCGTCCCAATTTCTTATATGTCAATGCTTTTTTCTCTCTCGCACATGTGTTCCCCAAGGAGAAAGGCAAAAGTTTTGTGAGGGAAGGCAAAGTTTCTTCGGGGAATGCAAAAAGATGTTCAGAGAGAACGTGAATCGATTTATTCCTTCCACAGGGACTCTCAGTCCCATCCAGTCGGAAAATGTTAGACATATTTCAAATTATGAGCCGATTTCAGAACTATTGTTTGGACGAATGTCCAACATCTAGAAACAAGGCACATTTCTGAGTGAGTTTGTTGTGAAACTGGTGTTAGATCCTCAGTGCGATGGACGTTTTTCTCTGTAACATTTGACAAAGTTGGCAAGTGTATGTTTCCAAGTGTTTTCAATCTGTTCAGATTTTAAAAGTTATGTATTTCAGATTAATTTGTCTTCAGTCACATGAGAGCATCAACCTACACTCAATAGAGAGACAACACTAAAGATCACGCCATTTATTGAAGGCAAGACAGCACTAGCCAAAGGAACTGAGCTATTCAGGCACATTTTATCATAAAGTGGATTATTGTATGTGTCTATATTTGACAACTCATCGTCTGACTGACTCATTGGCTTCTTGAGAATGAGAAACGTGAGAAATCTGTTCATTCGGATCATTTTTCCACAACAGATACTGTAGTATTTTTGTCAGGGCTTGTGCTTTCATCATGATAGGGAGAAACAGGCTGTGTTTTCTTGTCAAATGTTATATGTTCTGACACCTTTGAAGACATTTCAGCCTTTTTGCCATTTTCCAATGAGAACCAATACATTCTGGCATAAAAATAGGTTCAGAGTAGCCCATGTTGTTTTGAAGAACATTGAAACATGATAGAAAATGTCATACATCAGTCTTGAAGGATGTACTACATATATTAAAGGGATACTCCACTTTTCTTTTTTTTTTTTTGGAAAAAAAGGCTCATTTTACAAATTTCCCTGAGTTAAATTGTTGACTTTTAGCATTTTTGAATCCATTCAGACGATCTCTGGTTCTCTGGTAGAAATGCTAATGGTCTTGTCCACTTCAATTATGTATGCTAAGCTATGCTAAAAGTGGTACCGCCAGAACCGGAGATCGGCTAAATGGATTCAAAAATGGTAAAACTAAAAAAGTTTAACTCTGGGGGAGTTGTAAAATGAGCCTATTTCCAAAAAAATAAAAAGTGGAGTATCCCTTTAAAAAAAACGCATGTGCAAATATGCAGCTTTACGGCATTAGTATACTGTATCAACAGTATTTCAAAACTACCAATAATTCATGAGTGAATTTCATCACACCTGGATCATATTTCAGTCCCCCCAAAAAACAAAAGAAATACATTATTTCTGGCATCGAGACATTATTTTCATGATAATAGCATATACTCTCATTATCTTAATGCAAAAAAACAACAACCCTCAAACCAAAAACTAATTCTCTGTATAATGTGTAAAGAAAAATGGCAATATATTTAATAATATAATATAATACATCATGGAGGCATTTGTTGACTGAAATATTGAATTTATTTTTGTAAAAAATAAAAGCAACATGAATATGCTTTCGCTGGTATGAAGCAGAAGCTCTGTTCCTGACAAAACTCACTCATTGTCTATGTTAAAGAGCGTGTAATGCATCTGAGTTCAGTCTCTGTGGGTGTTTGAAGTGTTCATTGTTGTTTTAAGTACAGAACAATGGCTAGATTTTTTTCTTCTGATTCATACAAAGACACATAAAACAATCTCTAGTCTGAGAATTATGCTCTATTGTGATATTCATTGTTCTAAGTATAGGCACAACATGACAAGTCTCAGGTGTCGGGTGACATTTCTGCTCTCACAAAACCTCGAAATCACAGCCAAATAGAGCAAATCTGATGTTTCAAACACAGCTGATTGTATGAGGACTTTGGACCAATGAGGTTTCACTGTGGGTGGTGCCAACAAGATGTTCTGCAGGACAAAACCTCAGATTTATGTTCAGACAAACAGTGATTTCATCAGCTCATCGAGTAGCTGTATGTTTGGTCGTAATATTATTGTTTGCATGAACCAAACTGACTTAATTCGTCTAAATGATTTCCGCCAGTTTCCCTTTCAAATGGTACTAATTTGTACCTTTAAGGTAACAATCTGACCACTTAAAGCAGTAGTTCACTTTAAAAAAAAACTTTTACTGATAATTTACTCACCCCCCAACATGACATCATGACTTTTGCGTAAACATACACGCCACTTTCGAGTCAAGTGGCGTATTATTTCTACGCATTTTGAGCTATCCGCGTGTATGCGTGTATGTCTACGCCATTAACGTCCGCGTCATCCCGCGTGTCAGAACAGAACAAATGTCCAGTCATAAATGCCATTAACCCCAGTGACGGTTAGGGCTGTCACTTTACGTTCGAAAATCGATTGCACAATCGATCGGACCAACCAACACAAGTATCGAAAACGAAAATAGGGAATCGATTTTAACGGCCTTCTCTCAGAGCGCGTCCAGCTCGTCACGTCACGCCTGCAGCGAACGCGCGTCACACAGCAACACACACACATAACAGCAAATTGTACTTCTGCATAATGAAAAATAGAATTCTGCCGGTTTTCAGAAAGTCTCGTGCATACAGATACAGATTCGGAATCGATTTTAACAGCCTTCTCTCAGAGCGCGTCCAGCTCGTCCATAGACGGTATAAGAGGAGCTCGTCACGACACGCTCGCAAGCGAACGCGCGTCACACAGCAACACACACACACACACACACACACACACATAACAGCAAAATATACTTTTGCATAGTGAAAAATGTGAATTCTGCCGGTATTCAGAAAGTCTCGTGCATACAGATACAGATTCAGGCTACAATCGCCTATGGGGCAAAATTTGTTTGATATTTAAGTAGTAGGCTAATCAAAATAATAACTCCAATCGTAAACAGAGCCATGTTGAATCCTAATATTTTTCATTGATGTTATGGCAGTCCACTCTACTTATTTTTTTTTCGAGAATGTTACACTCCTGTTTGTCATTGTGCACGAAGCTTCATGTCAATAACACATCAGAAATATTCAAGTGCGCGCCTTAAGCGCTCTCTATAGGCCTACGTTCGCCCTTATGCGGTGTCCGTGGATTTGCCTATATTTGACCGCCCTTATGCGGTGTCCGTGGATTTGCCTATATTTGACTAAAATGGAAACGTGTTTAACATGGAAAATCGATTTTACAATCGATTCAATGAACACTTCTGTCTCAAAAATCGATCAAGATTTTTTGACAAAAGTGACAGCCCTAGTGACGGTTAAGTTTAGGGATAGGGTTGAGGTAAGTCATATCTTTTTTTCCCTAGGATGGTAAGGGAACAGTCATAAATGCCATTAACCCCAGTGACGGTTACGTTTAGGGACGGGGTTGAGGTAAGTCCTATATTTATATAACGTTAAGTCAACGGCGTTCATAAACACGCTGAAAAGCGATTATGCGTCTTCATAACACGCCAAAAATGCAAATACGAATTGGTGTGTCATACACACGCTACTTCATGAGATCAGCCTGCACCCCCATATCATCTAAGATGTCCATGTCTTTATTTCTTCAGTCAAAAAGAAATTAAGGTTTTTGATGAAAACATTTCAGCATTTTTTCTCCAAATAATGGACTTTACTGGGAACCAAACGGTTCAAGGTCCAAAAGACAGTTTCAGTGCAAACTGCAAACTGTTCAAAGGGCTTTAATCGATTCCAGACGATGAATAAGGGTCTTATCAAGTGAAGCGATCGCTCATTTAATAAATAAATAACAAAGTTTAAGTTTTATAAGCTCAAATGCTCGCCTTGCTCTGTACTGTGATGCGCGTTCGTGACTCTCCTGTTCGAACTCGTTCATCAAAATGAACAAATTTTTTCCAGAGTCAATTTGTTCATTTCTTTCGTTGAATGAACTAAATGACATGAAAAAAAGATTTGTTGGACACGCCCACATCACGTTGCCTTATGCCCGTTTGATTTTGGAAATCACCAATTTTCATTGAAAATGAGTGACTTCTGGTCACTTTGTCAGTGTAAATCACTGTGTGAACACCCCTTAACATGGAAGAGATCTCTTGACACTGCTGTACTAAAGTAAGTAGACTAAGTAATTTCTACATGGCTACTCAGATCTATTTTTTTCAACAAGGAAAAGTTATTGAGAAGTCAAAGTAGAAGATGACAAGTGTAAAACTACACTCAGATGGTGCATTGTCTCTCTGCCCTCAGAACTCGTGTCTGTGATACATGTCTGGATCGTAGTATTTGGTGACCACCACGCGGTTAGCAAACTTGCGTCCCGTCAGTGCTTGCATGGCCTTCTGGCATTCAGCAGCAGACACGTACTCCACGAAAATCTGCAACAGAGAGAAACTACCGCTATAAGAAAAGCCTAAGATAACTTAAGCGTTATCTTAGCGTCATTGAGATACTATTATAGTTTTTGTTAATTTTTAGAGTTGCTAATGCAGTGATAATCTCTTTGCTAACTGCATTAGCACATGCATGAGTACGTTTGTTTGCTAGCAGGGATTCACGTTAAATTAATTATGCTAGTTTTAATCATTTAGCTTCACGAATTTTGATTTTAAGAAATATAATTATTTAGTGCACTAAAAATATGTTCACAGTACTCACATTATTGCCAAAGTACAAACTTAAATGGCGTGGTATTATAACATGAACATACTGTAGACAAAATTACAGTAAAGAACTGTATATGGGCTCTATGTACGGCGGTATTTCCAGTGAAGGTGTAAGGATGCTCGATAACTTCCGCCGGTCGTAGAGTCCAATGCAATACCGAGAATTTATATCGAATTTTATACTCCATGGTAATACTAAAGAAACGTTAGTCACAAAAACAGATAAAACAGACACCCCTTGCTGTGTTTATGCTTCTTTTTAAAATTATATTAAATAAACATAACTATATATAAAACTACATCTAAACGTATGTACGTTTCGTTTCAAAGACGAGAGGACAGTAAATTTTGAAGACTCTGCCATAATCCCGTTTTCCTCCGCTTTAATCTCCACAACCGGAAATGGACGAGCATCCTTGCGTCAAATGCAGAACTTATGCGTGCATATAGCCCATTAACAGCTGCTTTTGTTTTGCTGCTTTTGCAGATGTGCTGTGCGTTTACAGTACAATTGTAGTTGATGATTTATGGTACTTTTGTTAATTTATAATCTTACTAAGAACCAAAATTGCTTTTTACAGTAATTTTGCATATTTTTTTATTTTTAATGTTAAGTAATTTTAAGTTTTAGTTTGTAATTTTAAGTTTTTAGTTAGTAATGTTAAGTAATTTTAAGTTTTTAGTTTGTAATGTTAAGTCATTTAAGTTTTTAGTTTGTAATGTTAAGTAATTTTAAGTTTTTAGTTTGTAATGTTAAGTCATTTTAAGTTTTCAGTTTGTAATGTTAAGTCATTTTAAGGTTTTAGTTAGTAATGTTAAGTCATTTTAAGTATTAGTTTGTAATGTTAAGTCATTTTAAATTTTTAGTTTGTAATGTTAAGTTATTTTAAGTTTTTAGTTAGTAATTTTAAGTTTTTAGTTTGTAATGTTAAGTCATTTTAAGTTTTTAGTTAGCAATGTTAAGTCATTTTAAGTTTTCAGTTTGTAATGTTAAGTAATTTTAAGTTTTTAGTTTGTAATGTTAAATAAATTTGTTTTTAGTTAGTAATGTTAAGTAATTTTAAGTTTTTAGTTTGTAATGTTAAGTCATTTTAAGTTTTTAGTTAGCAATGTTAAGTAATTTTAAGTTTTTAGTTTGTAATGTTAAGTCATTTTAAGTTTTTAGTTAGTAATGTTAAGTCATTTTAAGTTTTAGTTTGTAATGTTAAGTAATTTTAAGTTTTTAGTTTGTAATGTTAAGTCATTTTAAGTTTTTAGTTAGTAATGTTAAGTCATTTTAAGTTTTTAGTTTGTAATGTTAAGTCATTTTAAATTTTTAGTTTGTAATGTTAAGTTATTTTAAGTTTTTAGTTACTAATGTTAAGTCATTTTAAGTTTACAGTTTGTAATTTTAAGGTTTTAGTTTGTAATGTTAAGTCATTTTAAGTTTTCAGTTTGTAATGTTAAGTTATTTTAAGGTTTTAGTTAGTAATGTTAAGTCATTTTAAGTTTTAGTTTGTAATGTTAAGTAGTTTTTAGTTTGTAATGTTAAGTCATTTTAAGTTTTTAGTTAGTAATGTTAAGTAATTTTAAGCTTTTAGTTTGAAATGTTAAGTCATTTTAAGTTTTTAGTTAGTAATTTTAAGTTTTTAGTTTGTAATGTTAAGTCATTTTAAATTTTTAGTTTGTAATGTTAAGTTATTTTAAGTTTTTAGTTAGTAATGTTAAGTCATTTTGTTGTGTTTTTGTCTTTAATCATTTCTTTATGTCTTTAAATGTCTATATAGTTTTTATTTCATTTTGTTTCAGATTTAGCTTCAATTATTTTAGTACATATTCAAATAAATGAAAATGAGAAATGTTGCATTGGCAACTACCTTAAGTTAATACATTTTTAGGTTTTGTTTTATTTCAGTTAATGTTTATTTTATTTCAAGTAAGATAACATTTTTTAATGGTTTTAGTGAATAATAATCCTATATAAAGAAAAAATATATATATTTTTGCATATATAAATAATGCAAACAGCCTCAGTAATAAAGGGGGAAAAAAATAAAATTACAATTCGAATTCACTCAAAATGAACATTTTGTTACCATTTATTAATCTTTATGCTGTGCCAAAGCCGTGTGACTTTTTTTTTTTTGATAAATGTCCATTATGTGCTCTTTTATAAAATAACAGGGTAAGTAAATAATGGCAGAATTGTAATATACCGTAGAGCTAACTATGCCTCAGATCCTATTCAAATCCAACCATGGTAAAGGTTTGGTTGGGGAATATTGATTATGTGAATGGACAAATCCTCAAAGGCCTTTCAGTTTTAAGTCTTGAAGGCACTCATCACCTTCCCACAGCCTGGCACCTCCACACCATCCACCGGCCTGGGGATCTCGATAGAGCGCACAGTGCCGTACTTGCAGCACTCCTCTCGGATGTCCTCCAGGATCTCCTCATAGTCCTCGTCATCCAGCAGCTCCTCCGGCATGACCATGTTCAGCAGACACAACACCTCGGTGGGCCGGCCGGAGTTCTGCATGCGCTGCAGTCCCGGGACCTGGAGCGTGACAGCCGTCTCCACAACAGCAGTCTGCATGCAGAGAAAACATGATGCGAGACGGGACCTCCGACACAACTGAGAGCTTGAAGTTGGCCATATAAGTATGCTTCATGAATGTCTTATTTTTGCCATAACAGCTGGAAATTATTGATGAGTGTTGAGGGCTGGAACTTACAGGATTGGCATTCTTGGCACCCACACTTGCCCTCTGGACGATGAGCTTTTTATCGCCGAGCTGCATGCCATGTAATCCAGCTACTGCCTGAACAAAACAGAACCACTCTCTGAGTGAATCTCATAAATAGGACATTTTTGACCTATCATTGACCATCCTAAACATAATAGTCTTACTGTGTGTTCACACCGGACGCGAATAGCGCGTCAAATTCGTGCCTACCGCGTCTAGTCTATATGCTTGAACACTTTGAATCCATTCGCGTGACAAGAGCGAAATTGACGCGTGTAAAAACAAGTTTGAAGCAAAATTTACTCGCGTCAGAATCAAAACCCGTTGGCGGCCATCTTTTTTATGTTGATCGAGCATTCATCGAGAGAGTCACCGCTCTCTATTTGCTCTGGAGAGCAGAACAGCGGATCATCGGCGCCGTATTTGTGTCCACCGGACCCTTCGGAGGCGAACCGTTTGGCTAGCTAACCGTTGGAGCTGCGCCTGGATGACTGCCGTTGTCAGCGTTACTTCCGCCTGTCCCGCGCCCAGTTTGATGACCTGTTGTCCCTCATCGGAGCGAGGATCACCCTCGCCCTCATCCCCCTAATCTATCATTTATTTTTGTTTTGATGATAAATAGAGCCAGCCTCCAAAAGCTATTAATCTGTCCTGTGATTTTTTTTTCTCTCTCGAGTCCAGACACAAACTTATGCGCATGTATGTTGTTGGTTGTCTTTACATTATAATATTATTTAGCACTAACTAAATCATTCGCGCTTAACACGCCAGACGCTCAATTCGTACGAACAAGGCGTATTCGCATCTACCGCGCTGCAGGAATTTTTACACGCGTAACGCGTCTTTGCATGGACTTAACATTGAAATCACTCACGCCTGACGCGTCCGGTGTGAACACACCATTAGGGTACGTTTACACGACAATGATATGCTTAAAACTGAGAAGTTTTTACTTTGAGTTCGCCACGTACAGATGACACCATTGTCAACGACACCCAAAGCATTGTTGTCGCGTAAACGAATGGCCAAAAACACAAAAAGTTGAAAATGGTTTTGTGTAAACAGTAAACTTAAACTAAATAAAAAAGTCTATAGATGAGCCAAAACATTATGACAACCTGCCTAATATGATGTTGGTCCTCCGCATGCTGACAAAACGGCACCGACCCGCCAAGGCATGGACTGTACAAGACCCCTGAAGGTGTCCTGTGGTTTCTGGCGCCAACAATTCAGCAGCAGATCCTTCAAGACCTGAGGTGGAGCCGCTATAGATCGAACTTGTTAGTCCACCACATCTCACAGATGATCAGTTGGATTGAGGTGTGGGGAACTTGGAGGCCGCAGGGCAACACCTTGAACTCTTTATCATGTTCTTCAAATCACTCCTGAACAATGTAAGCTCTGTAGTAGGGTCCAAAAGAGCCACCTCCACCAGGGAACACAACTGTCATGAACGCTCGCGTGTCCATTTTAAGCACTTTCGACGATGGACAGTTATCATAGGCACTCTGAATGATCTGCAGCTAAAGTCTCATATGCAGCAGATGCACTGTGTTGTGACACATTCCTCCCACAGTAGACCTTCTGTTGGCTCAGACCAGACGGGATAGCCTTCGTTGACCTTAACCATCGCCTTTGGACGCCCAACACTATGTTGACGATTTGTGGTTTGTCCCTGCTTGGACCACTGTTGGTAAATTCTCACCACTTCTGACCGAGAGTAACCCACAAGCCTTGCCGTTTCAGAGATACTCTGACTCAATCGCCTTGCCATAACAATTTGGCCCTTGTCAAAGTCACTCACATCTTTATTCCTTCCCATTTGTTCTGCTGCCTCCAACTTGTTGATTACCAGAACTGATTGTTTGCTTACTATCAAATCTACCAATATGTGGCCTTGTTAGGAGATGATTGTTAGGAGATATTTGCTTTACTTGTAACTGGTCAAAATGTTTTGGCTCATTAGTGTAGAGTCCCTGTTTCCTTGATAGAAGCAAATAGTTAGATAAATTATTTCGGTCTTTGACATTTGGGATGAAATATAACCCATAATATGTCCTTGACATGTTTTAATAGATATATCTTGACTTCACTTTTCAATATGTGAATTAACCAATAAGATGATGTGTTCCTTTGATATTAAACCTGAATTGACTGACCTGGTCAGTCGCGCTGATATCCACATATTCACAGAAAGCATAGCCTTTGGACAGTGATGTGGCACTGTCTTTCACGAGGTTGAAGGCTTTGAGAGGACCAAAGGATGTCAGGAGCTCTTTAACCTGCACAACAGTCGAGGAAACACAGGTATGTGAACACAACAGCAGCTGAAAGCTCAAATCCTATTCATATCCTGTCCATTGAACCCAAGATGAAGGCGTACAAGATGGCAGGTCCAATAGAACGCAACAGTGACTTCTGGGAGTTAAAATGGCCCTCAATGGAAAAGTTAATTTCTGACCTTGGCTGTAATAGAGCTGGTCTATTTGCTTCATTATTCTTTATTAAAAAAAGGAATAGAAAATATACTTTTGAAACCCAGGCTGCTAAAAAGGTCATCTGCTGCGCTCTATTCCTGCAATACATCGTAATACAAGAAACATTATTATTGAAGTTCCCTTCACTTTCTGAATGCAGAAGGGTATGATTATAATGGTTTTCCCTCCAGCCCTTCTCAGTATTGCAATCATTTTCATCGCTATGATTTATGCTATACTTTTATTCAATGCAAGTAGAGTTGTGTTTGAGTCTTAAGGGGCGATTAAACAAAATGTTTTTTTCCACTGACTTCCATTCCAAGTAACAAATTCATGTGAAGGTTTTGCATTTCGATGCATTTCAAAGCTTGGTGAACTCGAATTTGTATCACATGAAGATGTGTGTGTGACCAATAGAAAAATTGGATTGTAAAAATGTGAAAAGAGAATGACGTCGTTTTTTGTCGTCCATTGCAGTGTCCAGAGAATTTCACATGCTCAAAGCCTAGTGTAAGCGCCCCTTAAAACTGCCACCTCCTGGTTTAGACTATGACAAAAAGCACAATTTCTTAAAGCAGTCACATACAAAAGTGCCACTATTATACTGTTTTAAATATTCATAATTTAGTTTTGGAGGTCAGTTTTACATGCAAAGGAAAAACAATAATTCTCATAATATACATTGCAGCAGTAGATTGGTCTACTTTGCTCTGATTGGTCAGATGGCCAGTCTGTTGATTGGTCTACTCTGCTCTGATTGGTCAGATGGCTCAGTCTGTTGTGATTGGCCTACTCTTCTCTGATTGGTCAGATGGCCCAGTCTGTTATGATTGGTCTACTCTGCTCTGATTGGTCAGATGACCCAGTGTGTTGTGATTGGCCTACTCTTCTCTGATTGGTCAGATGGCCCAGTCTGTTGTGATTGGTCAGATGGCTTAGTCTGTTGTGATTGGCCTACTCTTCTCTGATTGGTCAGATGGCCCAGTCTGTTGTGATCGGTCTGCTCTGATTGGTCAGATGACCCAGTCTGTTGTGATCGGTCTGTTCTGATTGGTCAGATGTTCCAGTCTGTTGTGATTGGTCTACTCTGCTCTGATTGGTCAGATGGCCCAGTATGTTGTGATTGGTCTACTCTGCTCTGATTGGTCAGATGGCCCAGTCTGTTGTGATTGGTCTACTCTGCTCTGATTGGTCAGATGGCCCAGTCTGTTGTGATTGGTCAGATGACCCAGTCTGTTGTGATTGATCTACTCTGCTCATATTGGCCAGATGGCCCAGTCCGTTGTGATTGAAACCAAACCATCTAAATTTCAGTTCTGGATCTTCCTCAACACTTGATACCTCTTGATTCCTCAACACAACATGCGATGATATGAACAGTAAAAATGGCGTCAGTTTTACCGTATCAATTTGAGCGCGAGTCCTCATTCTTTGGAAGTGCATGAAAAGTGAATTTGCTTATGAAACTCTAACACTCCAAATGTACCGTAGGTTCGAGCAGAAAGTAAGCCTGGAATTACTGAAGACTTGTTTCAGGCGGTTCAGATTCGGTTCTTTCTTTTGGAAGACAATAATAAAAAGCATAATAGGGACACTTTAAAATGATGTAAGAAATGTGCATAAAGAAAGAAAGGACCTTTCTTTGCATGCAATGATTAAAAAAAAAATTAACAATCAAAGTTTCAGCAAAGTTTTTTTTCCCCAAATTTCAAATCATTTAGAGTTAAAATGAGCCCTACAGTAGACCTAAAGTGGTCAACATCAATGTGATCCACTTCCCCGTTTGTTTTGTATGCACAATGCAGAGTCCCTCAACCTTTCCAAACATTTCACATTCACAGCCCTCCAAAAGCCCAACCCAGTTATCCAAAGACCCATTAGTGATGTTCGCGCTCCGAGAGAGTGAAGGAAGAGAGGACAGCGAGGGGAGGGTCCCTGCTGACAGGAGGTGAATCCGTGTGAGGAACTGAATGTCTTACTTGCCTTGTGTTACATGTTGGCATGGCAGCAGTAGATCAGAACTACTGAACAAATTATGAGCGCAGACTTAACGATCTTACGGGCCCCTAGCTGGGGGACAAAGTGGGGGAACAAAAAATGAAAGAGCTGTGAGTTTCAAAGCAGTAACAGTGACTGCAAGAAAGAAAATATATGAGAATATGAATGAAATAAATACCATTCAGCTCCAATTGATTAAATTAGTTAGTTAGCTAAAATCCAATTAGATCAATGAGGTGCACCATTACCCAAACCCCCTCGGTTGTGTCTGCAATAGAAACAACACACTTCTGCAGCGCACTTATGAAATATGGAGTGTAACTTCTATCTTTACTCCATTTTCACCTGCACATGTAATTGCAAATTTGCAGTAATTACAAGTCCTATCAAAAATCGAATCAGCTATATTCACACTGCAGCTGAATGTGGACCAAATCCCTCTCATGTGACACAGATCTGTTTTTGGATGACTGTGTGAAGAGCAAAAATATGTGTGGACATATTCAGTTACAATTTTGTTTGCATCAGAGTGAACAGTCAAGTCGGAATTCATGTGATTCATGTGATTTCAATTTTAACCAATAAACCACTTGGGCATAATTATATAAGTTAAATATTACATTTGTGGAGGCACTTATTGTACCATATTTATTTATTACATTATTTTGTGAGCATTTTTCTGCATTCTGAGCCATTAAAATGCATGGTAAAAAGGTGACATTTGGCACACTGTTTGGGGAACGCTGGAATATTCCTTGCACCACCAATTGCTCATTTCATGGGTCAGAAGATTGGGTCAAACAATCAAACACATTAATGCAGATGACACATAGCCGCAATTTTTGCAAGATATTGACACGAAACATATTTGTCATTGTTAACAAAGTTTAGTCGTGACAACAAAACAATGCTATTTCAGTGTTATTTTTTAATATTATAGTATATTTCATAAAAATATGAATTAGCTTTTATATTTTTAGGATTTAATTTATTTTATTATGTGTCCTTTTTAAAACGTACTTAATTTAATTCCAGTTTCCATTTTAGTAATTTTAGGATTTCAAGTCACCATGGCAGTTGCCTTTCAAATTTTCATTCAGGTTTTTAATGTAAGTTTTAGGTTAAGTTTTATATATTAATATGCATTTATTATTTTTAAGCTGAGCAGAAAATGTAAAAAATGGGCACATTTGCTTGCAGTGTGAACGCCTAAATATCAACATGTATCCATTTCACTCTTTCAATGGAGTCTTAACACTTAAAAAAGAAAAAAAGATCTACCAGTTAGATTTAAAGTGTAATGGTTGATATGTTACACTAAAGGGTTTTCAGCTACAGACTTTCTGTATGTCATAAAAGTAATATGCACTATTTCCACATAAAAATTGGATATATTCTGACAAACCCAATTTCGAATGGGCAATAAGAGGGATACTCTTTGCTAGTGAACACAACCAACTGACCTTAGGTCCAAATAACTGATTCATTGATGGAGAAGCAAGGTTAAAGTGTACCTGATCATCGTTGAGATAATTTGGTAGACCTCCAATGAAGAGCTTATGAGGGGAGTCCGGTACAACTGTGGAAACAACACCTGAAAATAAGGACAACATATATTTTAATACCCTAGAAAATATAAATAAACATTGCAACATAAAAAAATGTTGTTTAAGTCGGTTTTCTTCCTCTATAAAGGAAGACGTTATTTTAACACATCATTTCAAGCTACATTACTTTAAATTTTTCGCGTTCTTGGTAGATTGCGTTGTTCTTAATGGAAATAAGCTGAGTCTGTGTACTTTAATTAGGGCATTGACAGTATTTTTTTTAGAAATTAACAGTCCCATTGATGTTTATATGGTATTGCAGTCTCAAGCTAATTTGCCCTGTTTAGCAAATCTGGCCCTTTATTTTTAAAAAGCCCCATAGAAAGTTGTACAGTGTTTAATGGTCTGCTGATCTAAAACACATGAAAAGGTAAAACATGGCAAAAGTCTTGACCTGGAACATGAAAAGCGGGCTGCTCAGAGATCCCGGGAAGAGGGCGGTAGTCATGTGGACGTCTGATCTTCAGCGACTGTCCTTGAAAGATAATGCCATCAAATGCCATGGCCTGAGTGGTTTCATCCACTGATCGAAACTGGGGAAGATAGACAGTCTGCTTCAGTCAGGAATAGCTCCGAGTACCCAGTTTCATTATTGGAAATGTTTTCCTGTGCATCACCAAAACGTCTCTCAAGGTGTGCTGTGTTCACTCTTGTGGTTCGGTTCTCTTGGTTCTTTTAGTCCGGACCAAAAACTATACATTGAGTCCTGGTTCACTCAACCTTCACGTGTAATCGGAGTCATGCACTGCAACATGAAGCATTTGTATGATTGTCACCATTGTTGAGATTCATATGTAGATTATTGATATCTATGTGTGACTTTTTCTCTCCTACTTTAAAACTATTAAAGCAGTTGTTCTCAACCGGTGGTGCGCCCCCCCCCATACCCCCCCCCCCCCCCCCCCCCCCCCCCCCCGACACACACTCTCGGGGGGGCACGAGTAGGCTACAGGATGGGAGAGAATTTTTTTTTTCTGACTTTTTTTTTATAACTACTGTCATAAAAAGTTAAAGTTTTGTATATGACTCCTGAATAAAAATGTAAATTTGTTTGGATTGATAAAAAAAAAAGATTTGAACAAATTTGATTGGTTTGTCGATAGTGAACGCAAATGCAGATGATAAGCGGTTTTATTAAGCGAGTCATTGAGTCGTTCATTCTAACGATTCATTCAAATGGCCGATTCATCAAGAATGAGAAAGATGTTTGTGAATGGGTCATTGAATCTTTGACTCGTTTCGATTCGTTCAAAACACTGAATCATTCAAAACACGATTGGATTGAGTATTGCTGTGAGATGTGCTGCTGTGATCGTTGTTTGGATTCATCAGATCTATTTTCGCTGCTAAAATATACCAAAACAGTCATCATTTCGTCTAAAATGTAAGTGACTTAATATTATTAACTTGTTTGTGGAACTGTCATGAAATCAGTGTCACATTTTCAATCGTGAGTTGATGGTAAATTACGTGATGGCCGTTGGTGGTCTTGTGATGCATGTTGCTGAAGTGTATTCCTTTAACTGCAGTATCTCAATTTAGGTTATTTGTGTGTGCTGCGCTCATAGACTTTAGAAAACAGCGCTCATTTGTTTGATTTCTTATCAAAAAGCTGCGCAGGCTTCAAAAGTTTAAGGTCCCTGCACCCAGAGACTGAGTCCGAAACTGTCCTATTCGTTTTTTCATATTCGTCATTTGGTGCGCTTTAATCTGTTGTGGAGAATATTCGTTCCGGTGAAATCACAAAGTAAAATGCACCCAGAACCTATGTCACTGACGCTTGGCAAATTAAGTGCGTGTCATCTCTAATGTATTATTTTAATCGATTGCTGGACATCGATATGTTATTGTACATAGGTGTACATCTGATTTATAAAGCTATTCAAAAGAAAATAAGTTCAGGTCATGATGGTTAAGTTTTGATAATGATGTAATCATCATGACCTGATTCACTGACCTAAATACATCCATTTAAGTATTTTAGAAGTACCCCAGGTATGCTTAAGCATTCTGTCCTTTTTAGAGTCGCATCGTGAAATCGCGTTTAGTTTTTGGTTCGTTTAGATGTCTTTGGTCAATGTTACATCCATATTTCAGTCGAACCACACTAGAGATCGCCTTGAAATCTAGACGCACCCTAGCGGCAGCTAAACAATTTTGCAGCAAAGTGTGGTCTAGCAACTCTCCTTTGACTTTCGAAGTGGAAAAACCAAACTCTGGTCCGGCCAATCACATCGTGTATAGAGTTGGTGGGCAGGCTTAACACAATGACGGCAGAGTTGTGAAGGTTCTGTGCCGTGATTTACATTGGTGATTTCCCTGATACTTGAAAACAAACAAGATGCTGCTGGCGAACAGCGATCTTTCGATTCGGCGTTGGCCGCGACTCGGATGACTTGAAGTTAAGAGAATGTCACTTAAGTCATTCTTAAAAAGGAAGATGTGTGTTTCACATCCATAATTGCAAAGGGGATGCAATTACAACTCTATAAACATAAATGTATCAAATAACCATACCGAGACGTCCTGGTCCATTCTCATTTGTGTTTATTCTGCCGGGATGCTGCCTCATCCAAAGGCAGGGCAGGAATATGCAGCTTATTTGCATTTAAGGTCGTATATACCAAAACAGCTCATTTTTAAAACAGGCCCCAAAAATGACATTTTCAAATGGTTATAATAAATTAACTGTGGGGTATTTTGTGCTGAAACTTCAGAAATACATTCTGGGGACACCTGAGACCAATATTACATCTTGTAAAAAGGGGCATAATAGGTGCCCTTTAAATCAAACCAAACGTGCCGAGTGTGAGCACACCCTTCACTGGTGCTTTGAACGTCATTTCAGTAGATTTTGTAAAGCTTTGGTTGTCTTCAGATGTCATCATGTGTTTGAAAAATGAACAATAGTGAAATGCCTCGAACAACAATATGGAAATATATTTGTATGGCATTAAGCTTATGGATTACACTTGTTTGCTTGCTAGGCAAAACTACAATGGATGGAAACAAGGCTTTTAATTACTGACTCCAATGGACCAAATTACGTTAAAAATTCAAGTGACTTTACTAATATTAACACATTATTGTTGTCTTTACGAATACAGTCCTATATTCTTTATCATTTGTCTGTTATACATTTAAACTGGTGCATTCGATTTCAGTCAGACTACTTAACTGAGTGACATCTGTATTGTCTCACCTCTAAGAAAGCAAAGTTCTTGTCCTGGTTGATCTGCACTGCGAGCACAGGGTTGCTGGGAGCTTGAGACAGTCCTGCAAGTCTCATCTGAGTATTGAAGAATTCAGCCATGGACTCCTGAGAGACAAAGATAACAGAGAAGGACTCTCATTTCTAGAAGTAACTTTTCATCTGTAACTTTCAAATGAAATGGCTGATTCATCACTCCACAAGTGGACGAGAACTGACCTGTACAAAGGAAATGTTTTGAGGGACACTATTCTGGGACAATTACCTCAGTGATGCCAAACGGGATGTTGCCAACATACAGGCGTCGTGCTTGCCTGGTCATCTGGCTGCCAACGGCGGGCACTTGTGTGGGTGCGGCTGCCAAACCAGCATTAGTGGATGTAGCCAGCAGGGCAATGCTGGGGATCTGCCCAGCAGCTACATTACAACACAGCCAATTGAAGCACAGCTCAGACAAAAATCTAATCATTTCAGTTGAAAACAAATCCTTTCAATGGATGAGAGTTGAGTGTTTCTCACAAAATACTAAGTTCGACAAAAACTCTTACAACAGATTTAATGTGGCACATCTGAAAATTTGCCACCTATGCAAAATCATCCCTTATCTATCTCTATTTTAACAGTTATTTTAAGTTCGAGCTGCAATCGTGAATGTCTTTCTCCACACATTTTGCAGCATATAATTATTTCCTGTGTTTTGTTTCCTCTCTTGTGATGTTATGCAACATCAGAAGTGCATATGGAACGGTGATCGTGGCATTTACTGTAATCGTGATCTTTGATTACTCATGCCGCACCTTGCATGGCTTTGTACTGCATTGGAGTGATGTGCTCAAAGCCTGACGGGGGAACGTCCCAATACTTGCACATCTTTTTCTTCCTTGTTCTACGTGGAGAATAGCTGAGGAAAAAGAAATCAGAGTAGATGGCGTAAACTTAATCGACTCTGTTGTGATGAACTTAGAAGACAAGACTGCTTTTACAGTTTTACAGACAACAGTAAGGGTGCAAGAATGAACAAGTCTGGTGTTGTTTCTGATGGACAGGATCAGGCTGGTGTTGAGTGGCACCTGTGTTTCTTCTGATCGCGTGAGCAGCTCCGGTGGTCCCGGCTCTTCCGGTCTCGACTGCGACTGCGCTTCCCTCGGCTGCGACTGCTTCTGTCTTTGCTCCAGCTGCACCCTTTCTTGCTGCGACTGGGAGACCGACTGCGACTCCTCCTCTTATGCCGCTCCCTCTCTCTCTCTGCATGAATAATGTTACATATTAATGGGAATATCATACTTTAAAAGTGAAAATACACTGTAATATTTCTGTTTAATTTCTAAGCAGAAGTCAGTGTTTCCTGAACTCCCTGAAACACCTCCGTTGTAGTCTTGAGGAACGAACACGTCACAATTTTCCTCATTTAAATAATTCCCACCCAAAGTGTACGCTCAATAAAGGGGCGGGGTCTGGTTAAGTTAGTTAGTAGTGTGTGGAAACTACCCAGCAAACAAATTTAGTTTCTGAGAACGTTAGTTTTTGGTTCCCAGAACGTTTCTAGAACTTTCCCTTAAGGTTATGGTTGGTTCCCAAAAAAATAATCTCATAGGACCATTCGGGAACATTAGGGGAACGTTCTGTGTTTGCTGGGTAGCAGTTATGGTAAGGGGCGGGGCATTTCCCAAACACGCTCAAAGCGTTTGACCAATCACAGCACACTGATCCAGTTTACCAATCAGAGCACATTGTGCTTTTCAGAAGGAGGGGCTTCACAGAGACAGGAACTAAACCGGAGCTGTGGCCGAACTTTGGGGGTTTTCATAAGCTGTAAGCCATAATCATCAAAATTATACCAAATAAAGGCTTGAAATATCTCACTTTGCATGTAATGAGTCTATATAATATATTAGTTTCACCTTTTAAGTTGAATTACTGAAATAAATTAACTTTTGCACCATATTCTAATTTTTCAAGTTTCACCTGTATAACCTCAAATAGGGCACTACAAAATAGGGACTGCCATTTTGTGTCCGAAACCATAGTGCATGTTATATTGGGTGCACTCGATCAATCCCACAATGCACTGCAACTAGTGGACAACTGATGTACACTCAACAGCTATTGAATACCCATAATGCACTGTTAGGGACATGCCAAATGACCAGAAAATGGCGCCCGACTCTGAACTTATCCATCCATTCCTTTTCCAAACCGCTGGTCCAATGTGGGTACAGCGTAATATCATACAGGCATGAAATCACTATTAATTGTTTATTAAATTGTTTAATTAAGGTTTATACTAGTTTCCATGACAGAGTTCAAGATACTTCTTTTTCATTACTACTGGAGGTGCCAATTTGTTAAGTTTCAAATGATTATTAAACAGCGAGCACAAACTATGCAAAAGCAGGAACACTTCCAGCACCCGGTGTCCGAATTCACTCACTCGTTTTCATTCACTCCTTCAAGTGGACGATATTAGTGAGTAATGTAGGCAATAGTGAATGAGGGTTTAGGAGGCGATTTCAGACACAGTCCGAGCATTATACTGACAGACTGGAAAGAGAGGAGCCGCAACAATGTCAAATATGTGGAAAATAACGTGTTTTTGAACGTTCAAGCGTGAAAACGTATTCTAGCACAAACTAGCTCAATTAAAAAAAAACCTCAAGTAAGATATTTTGTTTGCAAGTATTTAATAAAGAATTTGCTTAGGTTGCCATCAATCAAACCACACACATTTAATCACAAGAAAGAAGACACCTACTTATAAATGCATTGCAGAAGGAATCTGTTTAATTTACAAGGCCTACGGTTATTATTCTTGACTGGATATTATGCAAGCAGCTCTGTCACATCAGATGTCACTGTGTACATAAAAGCCAAATACACTTCGGCTCAAAACATGATACTGATCTCACTATGCTTTCAACAAAGCCAAAAGAAAGTTAAACAGTAATTAATACTTCTAACATATGCTTTATTGATGTTTAAATCTAAGTTGAATCTAAGTTTAAATCTAAGTTGAATCTAAGTTAAATCTAAGTTTTAATCTAAGTTGAATCTAAGTTTAAATCTAAGTTGAATCTAAGTTAAATCTAAGTTTAAATCTAAGTTGAATCTAAGTTGAAATCTAAGTTGAATCTAAGTTGAATCTCAGTTTAAATCTAAGTTGAATCCACAGTAAGTTTAAATTTAAGTTGAATCTAAGTTTAAGTTGAATCTAAGTTTAAATCTAAGTTGAATCTAAGTTGAAATCTAAGTTGAATCTAAGTTTAAATCTAAGTTGAATCTAAGTTAAATCTAAGTTTTAATCTAAGTTGAATCTAAGTTTAAATCTAAGTTGAATCTAAGTTGAATCTAAGTTTAAATCTAAGTTGAATCCACAGTAAGTTTAAATTTAAGTTGAATCTAAGTTTAAGTTGAATCTAAGTTTAAATCTAAGTTTAAATCTAAGTTGAATCTAAGTTTAAATCTAAGTTGAATCTACAGTAAGGTTGAATCTAAGTTTAAATCTAAGTTGAATCTAAGTTTAAATCTAAGTTGAATCAAAGGTTGAATCTAAGTTTAAATCTAAGTTTAAATCTAAGTTGAATCTAAGTTTAAATCTAAGTTGAATCTACAGTAAGGTTGAATCTAAGTTTAAATCTAAGTTGAATCTAAGTTTAAATCTAAGTTTAAATCTAAGTTGAATCAAAGGTTGAATCTAAGTTTAAATCTAAGTTGAATCTAAGTTTAAATCTAAGTTTAAATCTAAGTTGAATCAAAGGTTGAATCTAAGTTTAAATCTAAGTTGAATCTAAGTTTAAATGTAAGTTGAATCTAAGTTTAAATCTAAGTTGAATCAAAGTTTAAATCTAAGTTGAATCTAAGTGTAAATCTAAGTTGAATCTAAGTGTAAATCTAAGTTGAATCAAAGGTTGAATCTAAGTTTAAATCTAAGTTGAATCTAAGTTTAAATGTAAGTTGAATCTAAGTTGAATCAAAGTTTAAATCTAAGTTGAATCTAAGTTTAAATCATGTTCAGACAGGCACTAAAAATCACCAAAACATGATTAATGGGGATTGGGGATTGAGCAAAAAAGGTCAGTAAATGAAGAAAACAGATCACAAATGACACTTTTATGTTATGTTATGTTATTTATGCAATTAAATTCATATATTTATATTTTAATCATTGCTTATGTGTTCAAACGTGTCCAAATACATTTGGGGCCACTATATGGTGCAATCTGTGTCAAATATTAAAAATAAGTATAATTTAAAATACATTCTGCAATTATTACAAGCAAGTGTTCTTATGAAGAAAAGCAACATGTACATTTAGTTGCATGTGTAATTGGCAACATTACAAAAACTTGAAAAATTATACATTGAAACTAAAAATTGATAATAAAATAGTTACAGTAATTTCTGTGGTGTTCATAAATTACATATTAGCATGGTGACAGTGTGTCGTTTATTTATCATTCATCATCAGTCATTGTTGATGTTAATTATGTTATGCAGTTATGTCCATGCAGCTGCTGTTCAATAGCAGGGCACACACACACATGACCACTACTGCAACGTTACCTTGCCGATTCTCGCTCAGCTGTTTCTCGAACTCCTCGAAATCAGACATGGTCAGATGTGACGGATCAGTCTCTCACGTGAGTCTCAGCTCATAAACACAGGCACTGAACACTATAGTGGTCCGCTCTCTCATCTGATAACGGTGACGCGATGTCAACATGTGCTGAAAACGTTTGTTTAGGAAATCAGTCCTATATTTGATAACAGACAGAGAAGCTACGCTGCAGGTCTGGAGGGTGGGCGTGGCCTAGCACTGTGGGTGTGCGTCGCCGTTATTCTAATTGGCTGACACTGCTGTCAGTTACAGATGCAGGCGGGTACGCGTCTTCTAATTGGTCTACACTTTTGTCACCCTTTCAAGCAGGAAGCAAAAATCATTATTGGCAGTTAAACCATAGACATAGGTAAATACATAGACATAATATGGGTAATACATGTCTTATTACAATAACAGAGGCAGTGTCCGAAATCCCCCCCTCTACCCTTAGGAAAATATTTTATTATTATGTAGGCTAGAGTATTTCTGGAAATGATATGTCATTTAAGAATGTTTTCTAGACTAAAGCTTTTTTAGGTGTCAAATAAACAGATAAAAACAGCTAATTACTGTCAAAGGGAACATAACACCTTCTGCTTCAAGATTAATCTCAGGATAAGTATTAAGGCATAATTATAGCCATAAATAAACGTGTAAATGAAAACCCAAAAAAGAAAAGCCTTTTAAAATATTTAAGTTGTTGTTGCAATTTGAGACTTTGCAAATTGCAATTTGCAATTTGATCTTGAGAGGGAGGGGCAACGATTAATCGCATGCAAAATAAAAGATTTTGTTTACATTATATATGTGAGTATTCTGTGTATAATTATTTTTTATTTATAAATAAACACACATGCATGTATATATTTAAGAAAAATGAGTTATTAACATGTAAAATATTTATATTTATATATAAATTATGTATTCGTATGCATATGTAAGTATATATACATGCAAATATTTCTTAAATATATACATATTTATGCATATGTGTGTATTTTTATAAACAAGTAATTAAGTAATTATACACACTGCACAGACATATATTATGTAAACACAAATTTTTGGATGTGATTAATCACGATTAATCGTTGCCCATTCGATGTTTTATAGATAATCTGAATCACAGACACAGCAATCAACTTCATTCTGGAATTTCCCTGACTTGGGGACACTTTTGCTCTAAATAATGTGAGCTTTTCTACTTTTATGTGGCCATTTATTTATAACAACATTTCTGAAATCACCAATTATTTAATTTGGAGCAATTTCTTTTATATTAAATAGATATTTGTATGAAACATTTTGTTAAATTATAGATTGGTTGGAGAAAAATGAATAGTATTTATTTTTGGCTGTAAGTGTAATTTTCCAAACACTGAATAACAAATGTTCACCAGTTGTTCCTTTAGACTCGTATATATGAAACTCAGGTTGGAATATTTTGTCTTTCACCATAATATTAGAGTTTGTAATATTTATTTTCCAAAAATAGGTTTTTATAATTCTGCATGTTTTGTTAGTAACTAATAATGTAAAGCATAGCATAGGAATAATTGCATTGATTTTCTAATGCACATGATCAAAGTTGACTGCTACCCTTTTCCCACCCAACAACTGGTGATACTAAATTCCATGAGAGAAATAGAGACTTTAAACTGGTTAATGGTGTCTCAAACACATACAAACACATCAGATTTGAGATTTTCTTCCAGTTGTTTTCCAAATTATTATTAGTTCAACTTACGTACATTGGACTTTAAGTTTTGTATACCCTGGATACTGGTAATTAATTAGTTTTGTTCTGAAATCATGGTGAATTTGACTTTTCTGAGGAGGAAGAATCAGTTCAGTCTCAGTTCAAAGACCCATTTAAAGCTTTACTTCTAAACTTAACAACAGTTTCCCATGCTGCTATATACAACATACGACAGCTTCAGCTGTGGGCTATTAAAAGCACTCAAACCCTGCAGTGTGTGTTTAGAGCTGAGCAAGAGAGCTGACGATCACTAACACTGATTCATTTAATCCTAAAGGACACGTTTAAAGACTTGATTCAGTGGTAAGTGATGAAGAACAATATGAGCTCTCTCTAGTTGTGTTGACTGTGTCCTGTTGTGCTGGTTTGATAAAACATATTACCTCAGTGTTGTTAATAATGACCAAAAATTGTGTCAATACCAAATGATTTTTATTTTGTTGTTGTTTCTTAGTCAGTCCTGCAGTAATAAAAATGTAGGCTGGGAATTATTGGCTAATTCTGGAATATATTTAGAGCTTTTCTTAACACAGAGCTTCCATGATAGAGTTTCACTTTGTGACCTTTATACTGGTTATTGTTTAATATAAAGTAATATATAGACTGTCACAAATATCTGTGCTTTTTCAGCAATATATGAAGAGTTCAGATGCAAAAGCCTCTAAATGCCATTTGAAATTTTCTTCTAAAATGATCATTTTTATCAAACTTGTATATTTAAGTTCAGTAATTTCACTTGAATGACAATTAATAGGTAATCTTCATTGTAATTTAAGTGAAATTACTGAACTTAAATATACAAGCTTGATAAAAATGATCATTCTAGAAGAAAATTTAAAATGGCACTTAGAGGCTTTTGCATCTGAACTCTTCATATAAATAAACTACTCCTATTTTAAGCCAAAATATAATAGAACTATTACTGATCAACAAAGGCAAAATGCAGTAAATTCGGTAACACTTCCTTTTACAGTCCAGTTACCCATGTAAATACTATGTACTTATTTTAGTAACTACAATTACTGGGTAATAACTACTAACCCTAAACCTACCCCTAAACCTAACCCTGTTCCATGTACTTACCTTATATTAGCAGTAATTTCTAGGTAAGTACACTGTAAGTACCCTGTAAGTACTGTAAAAGGAAGCGTTACCGTAAATTCAAACATAATCCGGTTTCATAGATTATACTTTGTCCTGTTATAGACATGGTTTTCTAAGATAAGATTCATAGAGTTTGATATAAAATTTAAGTCAATCCATAACTTTATAAATGGCTATAATTCTTATTAATGTATATTATTTTTCCTTTATTTAAGGTCTAACATTACTGAAACACCATGGGTATGAGTGATATTATGGTAAGAAATTATGTTTTATTTTAAAAGCATAAAAGCAAATGTTTTTAAAGTGTAAGACCTGAATGACTTTCTTTCTTCTGTTTTTCCAAACTGACATTAAAGTGAGTTGTAAAATTGAAATGGATAGTATTTGATGAAATATTTGGATATTTACAGGTACATTGGCAAATCTAAGGACAGTTTGAAAGATTTCTGAGATTTTGTCTGAAACTCTTTTATGAGATTACTGGGGTCTTTTTCTCAAGAGAAACCTTTGAGAAATAGAAACATGTTAAGCATGTTAATCCAGAACGCATGTCAAATGGACTGTCTATTGGTCGTGTTTTTGACCTTTTTGGAGCTTTTGAGATCCTGGTTGCAGTGGAATCCCATTACAGGACATTCTTTGAAACAGTATATTATAATGTCTGTGTAGAAAAGCAGTAATACTGGTTGGAAATTACGTTAGACTAAGCAAATGTTAAAATATTTCTTATTTTGATGGAATAATCCTTCATTGTTTTAATTGTCTCTTTCAGAGGCTGGATGTGAGCTCGGTTTGGCCTGTGCTCTCAGTGGTGGTGGTGGTCGCAGCTGGTGTCTTTTATCTCTACAGTCTGATACTCAGGCATTTAGCCAAGACAACTGTGAGGAACAAAGTGGTGCTGATTACGGATTCACTCTCAACACTCGGAAATGGTGCTATACTTTTTCAGAACAACTGGATCATTCCTGTCATGCAGTATACCTTAAAACGAATATATCTCTATTGTAATTTAAGGAAGTAGTTCTATAAAAGGGTAAATCAGAAATGTGTAATGTAGAAATATGATCTCAACTTTTTTACTTACAATTTGGCATGAAAATTTAGCAGGATAAAAACAGAGAGCTAAAGTTAGCTATTGCTCATTGAGGGATTGAGAATTTAAAATTGATTGATTGATTGATTGATTGATTGATTGATTGATTGATTGATTGATTAAAACTGGGAGAGCAAAACAAACAACAAAACAGCTTTACCCTACGTAAAGTCAACACCATATTAAGACTAAACGAACTAGGGGCATATACACTCACTTAAAGGATAGGAACACCATACTAATACTGTGTTTGACCCCCCTTTCTCCTTCAGGACTGCCTTAATTCTATGTGGCATTGATTCAACAAGGTGCTGAAAGCATTCTTTAGAAATGTTGGTCCATATTGATTGGATATCATCTTGCAGTTGATGGAGATTTGTGGGATGCACATCCAGGGCACGAAGCTCCCGTTCCACCACATCCCAAAGATGCTCTATTGGGTTGAGATCTGGTGACTGTGGGGGCCATTTTAGTACAGTCAACTCATTGTCATGATCAAGAAACCAATTTGAAATGATTCGAGCTTTGTGACATGGAGCATTATCCTGCTGGAAGTAGCCATCAGAGGATGGGGACATGGTGGCCATAAAGGGATGAACATGGTCAGAAACAATGCTCAGGTAGGCCGTGGCATTTAAACGATGCCCAATTGGCACTAAAGGGCCTAAAGTGCGCCAAGAAAACATCCCCCACACCATTACACCCCCACCAGCAGCCTGCGTGGTAACAAGGCATGATGGATCCATGTTCTCATTCTGTTTACGCCAAATTCTGACTCTAGCATCTGAATGTCTCAACAGAAATCGAGACTCGTCAGACCAGGCAACATTTTTCCAGTCTTCAACTGTCCAAGTTTGGTGAGCTCTTGCAAATTGTAGCCTCTTTTTCCTATTTGTAGTAGAGATGAGTGGTACCCGGTTGGGTCTTCTGCTGTTGTAGCCCATCCGCCTCAAGGTTGTGTGTGTTGTGGCTTCACAAATGCTTTGCTGCATACCTCGGTTGTAACGAGTGGTTGTTTCAGCCAAAATTGCTCTTCTATCAGCTTGACTGTCGGCCCATTCTCCTCTGACCTCTCGCATCAACAAGGCATTTTCGCCCACAGGACTGCCGCATACTGGATGTTTTTCATTCTTTGTAAACTCTAGAAATGGTTGTGCGTGAAAATCCCAGTAACTGAGCAGATATTGGCTTTGTCTTCTGAGCAGGTATTGGCTTTGCCTTCAAACACCCCAATGATCATGGAGGAGCCACCCATAGCACGTAGTCATTATACTGCTGTAATGAACAGCTGGACTTCCCCCGACTCCTAAGGAATCATCATCAGGAGTTAGTCGTCAAGCCCACTCCAAAAACAGGTCACGAGTGTGTCGTCGTTCCAGGGTACATGATGGCACATGTTCACGAGTTCCTCCACATGCTGTTCCAGAGGACAACCTACCTTTATTAAATCCATTAATGGGTCATTTGAATGGAAGTAAGGTGCTAGGTAGCGATCAATGCCCATATCGACAGGTTTGGTGTTCTGTCACACTTTTGTTGCAGTGGTTGGGGGGGACGTGGATCCATTTTAACTAGCAAATCACTTTCTCCACTAGGAAAACAAATAAAAGGGAATCAAACTGGGAGAGGAAAACAAACAACAGAGAAACAGCTTCATCCTATGTTAAGTCTATACCGAACAAAGACTTTGTTCGGTATAGACTTAACATAGGATAAAGCTCAGAACAAAAACCGAGGGTATATAAACAGACACAGGCTAATAACGCACTGAACAAGAGTCAGGTGAACAACAAATGAGGAAATTGAAATAAACATGAGACCAAAATGAAACAGAAACAGACTCAAACCGTGATGAAGAAAAACAGGATGGGAAATGTTGAGGACATATATAAGAAAAATGTATACATTCATTTAAATTAAAACAAAAATAGCAAGGGAAAAAGGCATCAAGCTCAGCTCAATCAAAAGTAGAGAAACAATTTAATATTAACAAAATGTGATAATTGAAAACTCATATATACAATTTATAATTTTAGAATATTGTGACATATTGAGGATAAGAAAATGTACTGCATGTTAGGAATGATAGAGTGATGAACCATAGTTGATATATGTGTGCCGATGAATTGAATATTGATTGGTTGAACAGTTTTTGTTTTTTTTTTAGAATGTGCAAAACTCTTCCATACTGGTGGAGCCAGACTGATCCTTTGTGGAAATAACTGGGAAAAGTTGGAGACTTTTGCTGAGCATCTGATGAGTGAATCAGATCCAGCACTTGTGAGTGCAGAATTATCATTAACAATATGAATGAACTCTGAAATATTCAAGTTAAGACTGCGGTAATTTGCACGGTGACTTGGTTTAATTCTAACTTTCCTGCTTAGACGTTTCCACCCAAACTGGTGGAGCTGGACTTCAGTAACATGGAGAGCGTTCCTGAGATCATCTCTGAGATCCTGGAGTGTTACGGCTGTCTGGACGTCCTCGTCTTCAACACCAGCATGAAGGTGAAGGCTCCTGTACACAGTCTGTCCCTCCAGATGGACAGGATTGTCATGGACGTCAACTACTTCGGGCCCATCACACTGATTAAGGGTAACATGTAACTCCAACACAGCGGTCAACAATAACTCTCAGTCTTGTTCAAGCGTTTTAAACTGATCTTATTCACGGTCGCAGGCGTCCTTCAGTCGCTGATCTCCAGAAGAACGGGTCACATTCTTCTAGTCAACAGCATTCAGGGGAAACTGACGGTGCCCTTCCGTGCCACCTGTGAGTTTAAGGGATCAATTCTATCATCATTTACTCACATTCATCTCGCTCCAAACATGCATGCTGTCATTTTCTCAATGAAACAGGAGAAAGTTTGAAGAGGGCTTTTCTTCTTTTCCAGCTTAAATCAATTCATATGTTGATATCTTAAATTGTCAGTGTAAAACGTTCTGCATTGTTCAGATGCTGCGTCCAAGCATGCCGTCCAGGCTTTCTTTGAGTGTCTGCGGGCTGAGGTTCAGGAATATGGGATAACCGTCAGCACCGTCAACCACACCTTCATAAAAACTCCAGACACAAACTCAAAGGACGAGGACGCAGCGAAACCCATGTTGACACGTGAGTGAACGTCACCGTCAATTCATAGTGTAAAGATCACGGTTTGTAGCTCATAACATTTTCCTTGTGTGTTTGTACTGTCCACTATATTCCCCTGGACCTCCTGCTTGGACACTGACTGGAAACTGCAGACCTCAAAGCGAAGTCCTGTGGTGTGAACGCTGAAGAAATGGCCACTGAGATCCTGAAGACTCTGAGTAGCAAGAAGAAGGAGATTTTAATGTCCCACTCCTTCATCCCTAAAGCAGCGCTCTATGCCAGATCTCTCTTCCCAAACCTGTTCTTCTCCATCATGGCGGCAGGAGTCAGAAACACTGCAGCGGTGGAGATGTCTGAGGATTGAAGGACGACACTGTGTAAAAGTGGAGAATGTGTCACTGTGCTGAAGTGCTACAATTAGAGAATTGAATACATAAATAAATCTGCAAGATTGTGGATGTTTAATAATATCTATCTATCTATCTATCTATCTATCTATCTATCTATCTATCTATCTATCTATCTATCTATCTATCTATCTATCTATCTATCTATCTATCTATCTATCTATCTATCTATCTATCTATCTATCTATCTATCTATCTGTGAGAGAGGAATAAACAATAAACATGATCACAGCGCCCTCTGCTGTTATTGTTGAAATACAGTGTTTGTTTGGTGACGTCACATCATGGCGCGACACTTACTGTCTGTAAACTTCATGTTTCGGTTCACTCGAGGATATAAGAACAGTCAGCGACTCCTCAAACACGTATGTTGTGGATCCGACGCCTCGAATCTGTGTGTGACTCACGACAGACAGAACCAGCGTTTCACAATCACTCTCGACTGCGACGGTAAGAGAAAATAACGATATTCATTCTGTCTCAAACCATCAAAACAGCAGATTCAGTCGCGCTGATGTCCCCTAGATAGGCAGCACTCTAGGTTATGAGGCAGTCTGCATCACTGAGAACAATATCCCCATGTGTGTGTGTGAGCAGGAGCAGCGAGTAGTGCAGTACTGAAGTACACTATCACTCATGATCAGCTGGTGGAGTTGATGTCTACTGAGGTCCCTCAATCTCACAGGGGTAAAGGTGTTGCTGCACACCTGGCGAAGGTCAGACCGCTTTACACTCCCTCACTTACTCAACTTCTGCTGTTTCCTGCAACTCAAACATCTGCTTCTTTTCTTCTTCAGGCGGCTCTGGATTTCGTTGTTGAAGAAAATATGAAAGCGAGGATCTCCTGTTGGTACATTAGGAAATATGTGGATGAAAATCAACATCTGAGATACCAGTCTCATATTGAAGATCAATAAAGGCAGAATCAAACCTTATTTAACAGATTTTACCTCCTTATTTTATGATCATTTTGTGTTGGTTTTTACATCAACCACCATAAGTGATCAATGTACTGCTTAGCAACAGCCTAGTAACCACCCAGAAAAACTTAGTAACAACTCCCTAGTTACTATACAAAACACAAAACCGCCTGGAACACACAAGCAGCTGGCAGACAATATATTATTATTTTATTAATGTATCTGTTACAAGCCAAATCTTTGGAATAAACAAGATAACAGTAAGAAGAGTAATGTTGTAAAATATATATTATTGCAATATAAAGGTGAATGTTTGTTGCAGAGTAAGCACTGAAGAAGATAGCAACGTGCCGAAATGTTTGCTTCTGTTCATTTGTTTGAATTAACTTTGCACTTTTTGCTTTATAAAATCCAGGAAGTAAAAACATGTTTTGAAAGACAATTCAGTGTGTGGCCGTTCTTGCTCGTCTTGCAATATATTGCAATCGAAAACCTGTTCAAAATTCAAAATAACTGTTTTAAATGTAATGTAAATGTAATTTATTCCTGTGATCAAGGCTGAATTTTCAGCATCATTACTCCAGTCTTGGATTTGCACTGATTTTGATGTGTGATTTTGTCCTTTCTGTTAATGTTGGATTTATTATAGTGTCTTATTAACATAGTGTGTATAGACCATTTCAAAAGATGTAAACAACACTGGTCCAGAAGCACTTCCTGTTTCAGTTTGTAACTGTTTTCTTTATTTCACATGTAAAGAAAACTTCTTAAAGATGTTTGTTTAGCTTTTTGATTCAGTTTTAATGTTCTGTTGGTTGTATTTTATCCCAGCTTTTATGTAGTGTTAAAAAACTGAAACAGGAAGTGCTTCTGGGCCAGTGTTGTTTACATCTTTTGAAATGGTCTATAGTGTGTTTTTAATTGGTACTGTCATGGGTACATTTTTAGAAAGCTTTAAGTGTTAGGTTTAGTGAGTGCAAGCACACCTTGTACTTTTTGCACTTTATTTGTGGGCTCTGGACAATAGTATTTTGTGAGCTTTTTGTCCAATTTCCATGTGCAAATCTTTTTCAGATTTTTGAGGTTTTCTTGAATGTTTTTTGCAAGTAGTTTGCTCATTGTTATTTTTGATCATCATCTGGAAACCTTTTAGTGGAAAAGGGATATTTTTGTGAAACTTTAAGCATGTATTGTTTGGGAGACGTGTCTGTGACTTTTAATTCAATTCGAACCAGCAGGGTCCTTCATATCAGTGTTTAGTTTATTTTCCTGGGTGGTGAAATACTGTAGGTGGTGTCTGGCTTTCTTAATGCTTTTGGCCAAAGGTTACAGATTAAGAGAAATAACCATTTATTTAAAATTTAGAAAATTTGTTATAGGCTATTATAAACATTGTCACTTTTGATTGAATTTAATTGACTCCGTCCTTGCTGAATGAAAGTAATTTCTTCTTTTTTAATCGTACTTATTATTAACAATAATTTGATATACATATAAAACCCTTTAAAGAATTTTTAAACATTTTAAACAAATTTAAACATTTTTTTTACATGGGGTTCCTGGTTTTACAACTGTCCCGCTCTCCTCAATGACATGAAAAACGCGTTACAATCCAGCTATAATATGAAGATGTTTACATAGACCATACATATTAAAGATTCATTTATGCTATATTTTTTACTTCTGAAATTAATAAGTACCTTCTTTATTTCATTTTAAGTGGCACTTCTAATCTAGTCCAGTCTAGTGCAGTTGACATTGAGATCACGTGTCCAGTTTGGGGCGGGGCTTGATGGGAAGTTTGCCTGAGAGTGAAACCGAAAGCAATCACTACAACTAGACTCCATTTCAGAGAATTCAAGATTTGGCCTCGAATTTCATGGTAAGTTTGTTAAAACGTTTTACATAATATCATTTTCTATAATATCAATAGCATTGTTATCAATAAAATCTATAGATAGACCATCTGCGTGTTAAACCGAACTCAAACACGTTAAGTTAAAGCTTATTGCTATTTCACGATGGGAACTGTAGGCCTAATAGGCCTAACGTTACTCATGAAATAGATAATCGTACACATATTGTTTAATGTTTTTATGATTGTAGCTTGCTGTGCTGTTACCTGAAAAGAATAATAAACTGTTGTGAACTGATGTATGAATACGGAGACAAGTAAGAGCAAACCATATTGGGCTGAAAACAAGGCCGTATAACCATGTCTTTAACTAGGGCTAGCCCTACACTCAAAATGTTTCTTGTCTCAACTTATTCAATTCTGAATGACATGATGTATCAAGTAAATCATAGCATATTTTCAATTAAAAGTAGCGAAATTTCATAAAAAAAAGTTGAGTTGTGTGAGTAAACGTTCTCATAACTCTGGCTAACGTTCTCTCAAGGTTCTCTCAAAGTTATGAACAAAGGTTCTTCCAGAAAACATTAATAGATGTTTAATGTTATCTGGTTCTATGCTATCTGTAAACACTTACTGTAATTTCTTACGATTTCTAAGCTGAGGGTGAGTGAAACACATAAACATTATCAGAAATTTGAAAATACAAAACTTAACCGCACATTGCGGGAAAAACAAACAAACAAACAAACAAAAAAATAGGCTATTGTTAAATTAAAATGTCCAGTTCAGACAGTTTCTGAAATAAGATTGAAATAGGTAAACCCAATAGATTCATTTTAATTTAATTGTCAAAATTCAGTGTATTGTTCTTGTTTTTTCTTGCCACAAACAGGCCTGAAATCAAATGTGTCTTCTTGGAAGAAGAGAAACAGAAACCTGCTTGTAAAATGAGTGTGTGTGAGGAGAAGGAGGAGGAGGTGTCTGTTCACACTCAGAGAGCAACATCTCCAGGATTCAGTTATGTGTCCATGGAGAGTTACAACTCCATGCATCAGCCCCCATATCTCAGTGATGGACCATCTTCAGGATTCAGCTGTGTGTCCATGAAGAGTAACAACTCCATGATTCAGCCCCCTGTGTTCAGTGATGGACCATATTCAGGATTCAGCTGTGTGTCCATGAGGAGTAACAACTCCATGATTCAGCCCCCTGTGTTCAGTGATGGACCATATTCAGGATTCAGCTGTGTGTCCATGAGGAGTAACAACTCCATGATTCAGCCCCCTGTGTTCAGTGATGGACCATATTCAGGATTCAGCTGTGTGTCCATGAAGAGTAACAACTCCATGATTCAGCCCCCTGTGTTCAGTGATGGACCATATTCAGGATTCAGCTGTGTGTCCATGAAGAGTAACAACTCCATGATTCAGCCCCCTGTGTTCAGTGATGGACCATATTCAGGATTCAGCTGTGTGTCCATGAAGAGTAACAACTCCATGATTCATCCCCCTAATCTCACTGATGGACCTGCTGTGACCTCTGACCCTGCGTGAGTATCATTCACTATCTGCTAGAGATGCACGATTCTGGATGATTGGAGAATCACAATTTGTTGGCGACGTTTCTGAATGATAATTTGCTTATATTTTTTTTTTACTTTTATACACGTTTGTTTTACAAAATAGCATCAAACTGACTGGCTACTATATACACAAACAGCGGTGGCATTGGTTTACGTTCTTGATCAAATCGAAAATAACGTCACAAAGCATATATACATGAAAATACATTTACAACATTAGTAGATATACAAATTCATTTCCTTAATGTTTGTACGCGTTTGTCGTAGACACGAAATAGCATAACTAGTAGTCTAGTGGCTATAAAGCCAGCGCTGGCATTTGATAAAAATAAAACACATGCAAATACATTTAAAATGATTAAGTCTTAGCCTATTTACAGGTTGTGGCCCAACAACTGCTGCCTCTGGTTTTAAAGTTGGATCTGCTTCATGTTTTAGTAACAGTTTCTTGTTGAATCCGGCATTGAATTCGTGGAGATTCTGGAAGCTGTCTTCCGTAAAATAAGCTGAATTATGATCGTCATTTTCAGGAACATAATCAATAGTGCTGTAGCGGCACGTCGATGACGTCGGCGCTTCGACGTCAAAATTGCGTCGACATCATGTTTTTTTTGCGTCGACGCTTCTTTATTTATTTATTTTTTGCATGTTCCCGGCGATACAGCTTGCCACACACACGTGGGAGACCGAAACATTGCAAAATAGAGGACGAAGACAACTAGAAGTGAATGTGCTATCCATTAAAGGAATCACACAGAGTAAACAAAAAAAACTTTTCAATTTAGACGCGCAAAGGGTGCCGGTGTGGTGAGACGTACCAGCTCGGGCAGATTCGGCTTGAAGTCGTTCATCCCGGACGCGTCGCCGTGCGCGCTGTTCCAAAAAAGGCGTACACACAGCCAGCCACTGTCTTCCTGGTCTTGCGCACCCAACGCGTCATTTTTGCCGCGCGCACATTCGCGCTCGTGCGGACGTGTCGAGTATAAACAAGGCTATACTCCGTGTCAGAACGCGCTCTGATCAGTAGGTGCACAAACCTCTCCCGATTCATCTCCAACAGTAGCAGCCTCCGATCGCACCACTAACGCTGCCTTCACACTGGCAGTTGAAATCAGCTCCGTGAAGCCTTGTTTATACTCGACGCGTCCGCAAGAGCGCGAGTCTCCGCTGCCTGCGCGCGCACCTCTCCAAATGGACGAGGCATTTATACTTGACGCGCTCGCCGTTGTGCTATTCTGTGAAACGACAGGGGGCGAACTCGGAGTAATTCTCCTCTAAGGCTACGTCCACATTAATCCGGACACATTTGAAAACGGGGTTTTCGTTTAAAAACGCTCTTCGTCCACACGAGCGTTTTCAGGCGTTTTCCAACGTTTCAGTGTGGATGAGAAACGTCTAAATTCAATTTACTGTGCATGCGGGAAACTTCACAAAAGCTCACTGAGACGATTACAGAGGTGGAAATAAATAATAAAGTTATCGCGCAATTCTTCTAACAGAATAGTTTTATTTAGCAAAATATCTCACCATCCCTGATGCATCCAGGTCGCATTCAGTCACCATATGTTTGGTCTAAAACGCAACTGCTCTCCTGGTTTGCCGCAGGACAGAATGTGTGAGTAGGGGCTACATTATCTGTCATCTTTGCAGTACTGTGCTATGAAGAATAGCACATATTACTGTAAGTAACAGAAAGTAACACATTTTAGCAACAGTGTAAAAATGAATAACATATAAGGTGCACAATACCGATAAACATGAATATCTATTGGTACTACATGGATCACATGACTAAACTTACATCATCGTTTTGAAATACCTCCGTTTTCACTGTCCACACTACAACGCGAAAACGGCGTTTTCAAATTTATCCACTTTGGAGAGCGTTTTCCAAAAGATACATTTTCGTTGACTTAAAACGCCGTCTCAGTGTGGACGGAAGGCCAAAACGGAGAGAAAAATATACGTTTTCAAACGAAAACGTATTAGTGTGGACATGGCCTAAACCACCTGGAATCAGCAGTGAAGAAGTAGTTTGCCGTTTATTGGTAGTTTATTAATTGCTAATTCATAAAAGAGTAAATGCAGTAGGTTTATTATTGTACTGTATGTAACAACTGAAGCCTTATTGGAGAGTGTTTAAACCTTAATTTTACCAGCAGGGCTTAATTCTGCTATTGTAGGCTTATTTTTAGGGCTGTAACGATACACCAAAGCCACGATTCGGTTCGTATCGCGATTTTTGACCCACGATTCGATTCGTATCGCGATTCCATCACGGGGGCGGGGCTTGGTGTGAAAAATAGATTTTGAGAGGAAAAAATGTACAGGTATTTTTATTAAATAAAATTTGGAAAAAATCTGAACACCAAAAAACAATAATAACTATGCAAATTATTAAACTAAACTAGGCAGTGTAGGCTGCTGCTTTTGGGTTGTTTTCTGTGCTCCAGCTATATATATTTTTTATAAGGCTATACCCTTCTTGTTTTGAACTTCATGCATGTATTGCATGTTAAACCAGTACATAATGTAATGATAACAAGAGTGTTTTATCTTGGTGATGCTGTGTAGCCTACAGAGGCTTTAAACAGCAATGAATGATATCAGCAGAGCGTGTCCTGCGTCTGTCTTTGAAGCCGTGAAAAGGTGGCCGTGCATCATCATTTTAACGTTATAGAAAGTTTCGGTTACAGTGATTACTGAAAATGTCGTTGTTTTTGTCCACATCGTAAACATATTTATATAGCAACAGATACATATAAATTAAATAAATAAATGAATGGCGGTAATAGGGCATATCGTGCTATTGAGCCACTCAACGTTACCACAAGGGAAATTCCATAACCGCGACAGCCTCGCGAGCGCGCCAAAGAGAAATGCACTTTTCATGCGGATTACATAAGCAGAGAGCGGTCTGTTTTCTTTCGTTTTGAATTGTTCTTTTTAAAAGTAGATATTTCAACATATATTTATTTCTCAGGTCTATAAGCTTATAGGGTTGCGATTCATGAGACGAGCTCCAATTCAGGCGCCGGCACCTCAATGTCGTGATTCCTATCTGTAGGCTAGCTATATTTTCTTCTTATTTATTAAATCCAGGCAATTGGTTGATGAAACATTTATTAAAATTGACATACAATTAATAAAAAAACAAAATTCAATTTAAAGTAAGTCTTTGTGCTTTCTATTTGAATTCTCTGACAGTTTAAGTGCCGCTTCAGAGAACTGTCACGACATTGTTTTTTTTTCCTCGAACACGAAAAATAAAAAACAAAATAAATATTTTATGTTCTGGGGAGAGCTAACCCTTCATCCCGTGGGCAGCCTAGTATTTATTTTGGTTTGTACAGTGTAATTTACAGAATTATAAAAAAAATATAGGCTATATTTTTGCCACCTAAATATTAAAGATGTTTTGTGTCGCGTCCGTGTACGCGTGTGTATTTCCCTCATATTAAATATAAAATGAATGTGAAGACTTATATTTTTCTAATGTCTGGACGTACTTGATTTTATTAAGGGAGTAGCATATGGATATATAAACAGAAGGGTAAATATATTGGTATTAAATGCATTTTCTGAAAATGATTAGTCTGATGGATTTAAGTTTTGGCTAATTTAACCTCAACTAGTTTTGTGGTGTAGGTCTACATATTTTATAATGTTAACTTCAAATAATATAAATAAATAGTAATTTAAAGATGTGGTAGCATTGGATCTGGACGGGAAAGATAACTGGGAGGTGGAAGGGATGTATCGCGATTCTGCCTTCTCACATCGCGATACAGTATCGTGGACCTGAGTATCGCGATTTCGATTTTATATCGTATATCGTTACAGCCCTACTTATTTTGTAGATGTAACCAGTTACTTTAGACAAGTGCAAACTAGGTGCTTAATGCAAATGTGTTCCTGTTCACAAAATGAAATGTTATGGTCGCCCATCAACGCAAATGTCTCTGTGTATAGAAGGATCATAAACATGCTTGTACAGATCGTACCAGTTCGGCCAGATTCGGCTCGTAGTCGTCCATCTTCGGATGCGGCGCCGCGCGCAAAGTTACAAAAAGTGCCGTGCACACCGCCAGGCGCTATGGGGTCTTGCGGACCCTACGCGCCCGACCGCCCACACCGCAATGACGTCATTTTTGCCGCGCGCCCTTCGCGCTTTTGCGGACGCGTCGAGTATAAACAAGGCTTAATACGCAATACGTCCGCCTCCGTTTCCCTCCTCAGCTGATATTAATATTTAAACATTCTCTATGATAAAAAATGTTTGTAAAAAAATATTTTAATAACACGGTTTTGGCGGTTGTAGAGTTATAATGATGGCGTTCAAATACATAACATTAGACTAACGTTAGCCAGCTTAAAGTATCTTGATTCAGTATGCTAGTATTTATTTGAGAGATACATTGTTTTTTTATTAAATGAGTAGCAGAAAAATAATCTTTATATTAGTTGGCCAATTAGTTGTTCGATTAGTCGACTAATCGATAAAATAATCGACAAACTAATCGTTTAGTTAATCGTTTACCCCAGCCCTAATAATCAAACATAAAAAGGCTTTATGCCGAGCGTCACGTTACCAAACCGGAAAACAGGTCTCATCGCATCCGCTTGTCAGAGAAAGTGTTAACGGCCGTAAGAAGAACTGACTACGATATGTATGGAATCAGCTAACCTACCTAGTTCACTCTGTTATTGGCGTTTTATTCCATTTAAATATCTAAATGTTACTGTGAAGAAGAAAAAAATAAAACGTTTAAATATCTGCACATGTGAGGGACATTGGTTATGCTAATCTTTGATCACTCCTTCAAAGTTATCTTGATTAAAACCGCAAAAAAAAATCATGAAGCACATACAAAAGACCAGAACCGGATGCGATGCGATCTGTTTTATAGAATGCAGAAGTACGTTGTGCATAGAGCCTATTGTATCCATTGTTGATGAACTACAACGTCCGTGGGAAGCCCGAACACAGAAGACCTGACAGCTCTGTGAACACAACACACTAGACGAGCCGCAGAAATATGGCCATGCCCTTTTTTGCGTATTCCGGAGGGAGAGTTGATGTAAATGTATGGGTTTGTGACGTCTAAAATATAAATGATGGTGTGCGTATGGAGCTGGCTTTCAAATGATGAGCTGAAAGTTTTTATCACGTTTTTTCTATCGTTACAGTGGCATTGACAGGATTTCGTGAGAATCATGTGTTCAGTAGTGTATTCAACTGTGCTGCCGTAACTCCATAGCTCCTCCGACTGTGTGGATCAGTTTCTTCATTTAATCATTTAGCAGACACGACTTACAAATGAGGAGAGCAATAAAAGCAAAAAATACTATGACTAATAAAATACTACAGTCATTTAATAAATTAATAACTAAGTAAAAAATGCATAAAACTTCATATTCTGCACTAGTGTTGTCACGGTACCAAAATTTCAGTATTCGGTACCAATACCAGTAAAAATTCACGGTTCTCGGTACCAATTTCGGTACCAAAGCTTAGTTTAAATTTACATATATTTAAGTGTTTATCACGGTTACAAGTATGGAAACTGTACATTTGCATTATAAACACTTTAGAAAAAGATTAGATAAAATGACCTAAAATAAACAATAGTATGCACTAACACATTTTTAAAGTTGTTTGTAAAGTTTTAATCAGTTAACATTTATTTAATGCACAATGAATGAAGTGAACAAACATGAACAACCAAGTGTTTGTATTAAATAACATTTACAAACATTAATTAATGTAGTAAAAATACATTGTTCACTCAATGTGTTGATGTGAACTAAGTAATGTTGATGAATGGTATCTTATTGTAGCATTACCAAACTATACAGGAGATAAAACATGTTTTATTTGACTTGACTGTACTTTTATTTAATCTAAAACTGCATTCATATTTAATTTTAAAAAGGCTTTTTAAACCTGCTGAGTTATAAAGGCAAGAATACGCCTAGAACTGGCACTGACATTAAATGACATAGGGATGCGTCGATACTAATACCAGTAGTACTCTGGTGTCGGGTGGATACTACTGTGCTCATGTACTCGTAAAACTACCCCGAAAGCACTTTAGAGGCCGTTCACATATCGCGCGTGTTTTTTATTATATTTTTGAGCGTGCTTATTCTTTCCAAAGCGCTTGCTCTTACGCGGCGTCTGTCGTTGCTATGCAACGAGTTTTTATTATGAGCGCGCTTGCCTCGCGCCTATATTTGAAATTGCGAATTTGCATGTAATCGGCCTCTTATGGCAACGTGACATTAGCCTAATCCAAAATATTTCCATATGTGGCTCTTTCCTCCTTTCGTGTCAACAAGTGGATTCAGAGAGAGAGCATATCAGCGTTATGAAGAGGACGCAACTGTGCACCTTTCAGACAGCGCGTCTAGAACTGGATTAACCAGGTACTCGGTACCTAGAAAAGCTGGTACCGTAACATTTTTTTTTTTTAGTACCGACTTGGTACCGAAGTACCGAGTTTTTTGACAACACTATTCTGCACTAAATTAAATATTGAATATGCACTGATTCAGTCAAGAGCAGTAATTGATTTGATCTTATTTCACTTAATTTTTGTTGTGTGTTTTAAAGGGATAGTCCGCATTGAACAATGAAGGAGCTCCATGTGACATTACTATATTCGGCTAATGCATATGGTTCAGTGCCACATGAGCTTCTTTGGGCAGCATTTGATATTTTCAGAGTACCAATGTCAATAACAAATTTAGTGAAAGCCTACTTTGGAGATTTGCAATTTAGTTTCTCAACTCCAGAATTCAGCACTACATGGCAATGCTTAGAGGTTGGAATAATGGCAGGATGCACCATTTCTCCACTGGCTTTTACCATGGCAATGGAAGTAATCATTAAAACATCAAGATGGGTGGTAGGAGGAGAGCGCTTGGCTTCTGGGACACGACTACCACCAATCAGAGCATACATGAATGACATGACAACCATGACAACAACCGTAGCTTGCACTAATCGGTTATTGGGGAAGTTAACAGATAATATTGAATGGACACCAATGCAATTTAAGCCCTCTATTGGATTAATATTGCAGCTGCCAGTCTCTGCTTTAACCGACGAGTTTAAGTGCGCCAAGGTCAGACTGGAAATAACCTTAGTAGAGTCACGCGACAAATGTGTAAGGGAGGCAGCCCCTGTGTTAAAAACTGGTAAAAAGTGGTCAGCAAAAAAAAAAATCTCTGGTAGTAGAGGCAAAGACTGCCCTTCAAATCGGGGATATGGTGGGACAGGTAGAACATGGAAGAGGGGGTTTTGGGCAAAGCAGGGAGAGTGGATGAGATGGGAGAGTGTGGAACAATGCAAGATGGGCTGGCAAGACCTTTGATCAATGGAAGAGAGTAGGATCAGTTTCCTTATTAGGTCAACATATAATGTCCTCCAATTACCGCAGAACCTAAAACTCTGGGTAGGAGAGGATCCCTCTTGTCCTTTGTGTTCATCACCTGCCACATTAAGGCACATTCTGACAGGATGTAAGGTGGCTCTTAGCCAAGGTCGGTTTACTTGGCGCCATGACCAAGTACTGCAATGTTTGGCTTTAGCATTGGAAGGCAAGCGCAGTATGACCAATAAGATTCCGCCTGTTCTAGCAAAGCATTACATGCAGAAGACTATATTACTCTAGCCTGGCTGAGTCATCCTACGCTTCCGCTCAATTTCATTTTCCTTCAGTACTACGTCAGGGACTGCTGTGTATCCTTAGGTTTCCAGAAATCAATTTTTTGTAGGACCAATCGGCAAATAGAGAGAGTGGCTGACCACGATGACGTTGATGTAGCGCGTCAGTTTGAGTTCAGTAATGGCAGCGGAGAAAGACGTGAGAAAAGCTATTCAGTCCGTTGTTGGAAAAGAAACTGCCGAATATACAGAATTTAAAGCCGGTGGAGAGGGGCCAGACTCTATGTGCAAATGAAATGTACTAGAGTCTGGTTGAACCAGGCTAATATTCCTCCGCCCAGTAACCACCAAGAAAAGGTGTTAAAACTAGGGCTGCACGATTAATCGCACGATGTTGTTATGCGCATCTAATCAGTAAAGCCGGTTCCTTGATTAGTAGTAAATCACCTTCACCTGCTTTCAGATGGAGCGGCATTTACTACAACGAGCCGTAGATCACTGACAAGCTGAGCCAAATCAAGTTAAAATCGAGGACAAATCGGCAACGATATTTAATGCGATTTGGCTCAGCTTGTCAGTGATCTACGGCTCGTTGTAGTAAATGCCGCTCCATCTGAAAGCAGGTGAAGGTGATTTACTACTAATCAAGGAACCGGCTTTATTGATTAGATGCGCATAACAACATCGTGCGATTAATCGTGCAGCCCTAGTTAAAACCAATTCTCGCCCAGGTCAAATGGAAGTTGTTAGGGACTGTAAGATGCTGGCTGATCTTGATCAATGGCTTATTTTTCCACCTGAGATTGCCACCACTAACCTATATTTAACTGATATTGTTTTGTGGTCTGGATCAGCACACATTGTTCAGCTGATATAGTTAACTGTGCTATAGGAGGATGCTGTTGATGAAACATGAGAGGAAGAAATTGCGGTATGCTCATCTGGCCACTGAAGCAGAACAGCGAGGATGGAGAGTCCAGGTTTATCCAGTGGAAGTGGGTTGTCGAGGATTTGTGGCACAGTCTACAACCCGGTTCCTCAGAGACATCGGATTCAGCGGCCAAGAGTTGCATCGCACAGTAAAGAACTTATCTGAAGCAGCAGAAAGGAGCAGCAACTGGCTGTGGTTGAGACGGAAAGATTCTAGCGGGCTGTGTACAGGCCGCCATACTAAGGTGTCGTAGAATTCGGGAAAACTTGAGTCTGTTAGTTTATTTAGTTTAATTACATTATGTAATTTTCATTACATAATAATAATAATTACATTATTCAATTTACATTATGTCATTACGTTCTTGTGTATATTGCGTGAATGAAGGGTTGTGTTTGGGCAGAAATGGTGTTTTGCGGTAGGTGGTATGCCATACTGAACCGTTGCCACTGAACCTACTTTAACGAAGACAGTGGGGCTCGACAGCCTTAGTCAAACAGGTTGGCGCTTATGGTTGGGTTGCGGAGAGATTGTGAGATATTGGTTAGGTCACATGTGAACTACCAGGAAGGAGCCACCTCAGCAGCAGGAGGGATGTAGAAGTCAGTAAGCTGGGCTGAGTTGAGTGGGGGGCGCTGTCGAGCCCTCTTGAGGTGTTGTGGGCTAGCCGACGAAAAACTGAGGACGGAAGGTGCCCACTTGAAGACCCTAAAGATGTCCCCTACTCGGCTCAATCCAGATGGTTGTGGTGCTGGTCCACTGGGGAGACCACACTGAAGTTGCAGCCGTCGTGTGTGCTGTCATACCGAGTACACTGTAGCCGTTAACGCCGGACATAAGGAGAGTCACATCACCATATGGAAAGAAGCGTAAATGAATGGAGAAGCATCGGTTACTGTAAAGCTACCTCTTAGTTTGTGCTAATCTTGGCGACGGCCGAGTACAAATCAGCATGAAGTTTAACATCTACTCTCGTGTAATGGAAACCATTAACATTGCCTGAACGCTTAAGCTGGCAAGACTTAAAAACACATGCAGATTATATATGTAAATAACAATGCATTTAAATTAAATTAATTAAATAAATTAATCACAGCCTGACTCGAAGATGGTGAGATCAGATCATACCGACTGTTGTCAGACTCTGTGTGCATACAAAAAACTCACTTGATTATTGCAATTAATGGCAAAATAATTACATGTAAAAACTGATATTTCCTACTGACAAAATATATAAATAACCAACTTAAAGCAGGTTTTAGGAGGTGAAAATACAAGATTTTTGCACAGTAGTGTATATCTCATTATGATCTGAAATATATCTGTTTTTCTCAGTTTCATCAGCAGGAAGAGAAAGATAGCAGCATCTCCAGTATCCAGATGTGTGTCTATGAAGAGTAACAGACACATGATTCACCCCACTGATCTCTGGAATGAAGCCGTGCCCTTCGGCCCTGTGTGAGTATATTCATGTGCACTTAAAGCTGCAGTCCACAGTTTTTCCTCTTTGTCGCCATCTCTGTTCAAAATCTGCACTTGCAGTCATTCGTGGAATAGAAGTCAAAATTAAACATAATTTAATAACTCGTGAATGTGAGGACACATTGATGGCCTAAGACATGAAACGAGCGGTTTGTGTGAGAAAACGAACAGTATATAATTTTTACCTCGTGTAACCACAGCCATGTCCAACTGATCTGAAGGCATGGGCGCTTCGGTCTGCGCATGCGCCAGAAGTGATCGCTTACGTGTATACGTCACTCATTGTTTACACAGAGATTTCGGAAGTTTTACCTTTCACTGTGAAGATCTAAACATATTTAGATATACAGGAAATCGCAATGGAAGACGATTTCGATATATCTAAATATGTTTAGTGAAAGGTAAAACTTCCGAAATCTCTGTGTAATTATCATTTTTTTAATTATATTTTTATTAAAACTAACATCATAAAGTATGATATTTTTTAACTTTGAGCAGTGACGGAGGTATATTTGACTTTTCTTAGAAGCATATAAAACAAAACAGCTCCTTGGACAAAATGAAATGTAATATTGTAGTAATAAACAAAGGTTTATTTTAGTTCAGATTAACATTTGAGGGTAGCAATTGTATTCATAATGTCAAAATAAAACTAATGTAATATTACTAAGAAAGCATTATAGCTGACTATTCCTGCCAAACTTCCATGGTTACAGTTAGTGGCACTACAGTAAACCCATGGCGAATGTTGCTGATCTCTGGACACTGGATAGTTCATTCATGGCACAATGTTTTTCCTGGTTTCCACGTCAGCATGGTTTGATCCGTTAATAACGTAAAAATGTGAATGTTTCTCTCTAGATCTCGCAGCGATGTTATTACTTCAGTGACAAATTCAAATGTTTTCTCTACTGGATTTGGCTGTGTAGTAACAGTGCTGATGATCAAGATTGGCTCGCGCTTCATTGGTCCAAACTGATAAACGGTCAGTCAACCACACAATAACGAGTAGCTCAGCTTCATTCCGCTTACATTACATTTGCTAATTAATGTTGGGCAATGTTGTGGTTAAACCAGCGTCTATGAGTGCGCTTGCAATGCGCAACGTGCCTACATTTGAAATAACGAAATGTTGGTCGAAAGGAAAAATGGTCCAACGAACCATTCGGTTTAAAAATGCGTACCGAAAACCAAACCGAAAGCCTTGTACCGCACGGTTCAATACGAATATGTGTATCGTTACACCCCTAATATATATATATTTTTAGGGCTGTGTATCACCAACAGTGTCACGATACGATACACATCACGATACTAAAGTCACGATGCGATATGTATCACGATACGGATCAATTTGGAATTTTATTGATCTGAGTTTAGTAACAGTGCTACAACAGTTGTGATAACTGAAAAACTATTTATTTTTTGTCATAAAAAATTAGTTAAATAAAAATGCTGAGAGTGGCTCTTCCTTCTGCTTTTAAAGTCTGCCTAAATATCTGAAATGACAATTATAGTGACACTGAAGCATGTCTACACTGCTCAATGACTAAACAAAACTTAAAACATTCCACAGAAGCAAAAAAGATAAAAAAAAAACAACTTAAATTTAACTTTTTCTCAACACTTAGTATTTAGCAATTTGGTCTTAAGTGTTCAAATGTGCACCAAACAAAGTCATTTTTTCTATGTTGAAATCATTTTAAATGATTACATTTTCAGATTTTTATGCAGATACAACAATTGATTGACATGCTCAGGGTGAAGAGAGTGACAGCCGAATATCTCAAAACGCTAATGCTTATCACCATAATAACCAAATGTGTTTAGAGGATACTTACCAAGACCGAAATTTGACATCATTTTGCGTGTTTAGTCCGTTAAAGTGATATAATCTCGCGAGCTGTAACCAACTCTCAGAGAGTGCGCAAGTACTGAACAGTTTAACGTCGTTTGAATATTTAAACTGGTAAGACTTAAAGACGCGCAAATGGTAAACTTTAGTCACGATGCAATGCTGGCCCGATTAAGCAAGTGAATATTCCCTCATGTCCCGACTCCTAAACGCGAGTGTGTAGTTTCACCGGCTGCAGCGCTGGATGCTTGCCTTGAGCAGCCGTTCAAGTTTCAGTTGCTGAAATTGCGTCTCACGTTTTAAAACTACTGATTTGATTTTATAAAACAAAATAAAAGCTTAAGTGAATCAAGGTTTGCAATACAATACCCGTGACGCAATACCCGCGACGAAATTCAATTGGCTTCATTCAAAAGCATAGCATAATCTATAAGGCAGCTCCTGTATCGATACGCGCATCGCCAGGAGTTCATGACGATATATCTTTGTATCGATATTTTGAGCACAGCCCTAATTTAGTATCGGTATTAGGCCGATACTGGCCAAAATCACTGGATCGGATATTGTTTGATTCACGGGAGTATAATCCGATCCGATCACAGACCTTATTCCTAAACTGTCATACAAATGCTTAACAACACCTGAGTGACATGGCTTAAAGAAAGATGAGCAACATGCGTCATGCAGGGTTGCCATATTTTCACAACAAAATCCGCCCGGTTGCTTAAATTGGAGAGCACGTTTCATGGTGGACTTGGCAACACTGACACCGTCACGTGAGCGGTAGCTAGAACATGACTGAGATGAGACCTGTCAGCAATTATCATGTCTGCTGTGTGGAGTTATTTTAAAGTCCCTGTAAAGGCAATTCTACAAAAAAGTTCTAGACACATTATAAATGTTACATATGTATTGCTAAAACATATTACAAAGTCTGTGAACTGTGAAGTACTGAAATGAGGAGTTTGACCGTTAACAGTTTTTCACCGTTGCAATTTTACGGATTGTTTGGGCGGGGCTAAAACAGGGCTCCGTGACGCACTTGAGCCCATGAGCTGCTGGACACCCCCCTATTTGATGACGCACAGAGTCTGATCTCTCCCCCAACACACAATAACAGTCCACGAGCACATTCGCATTCACCGCTCAATCGCGAGTGACTGTCAGTACTATTAGTTACTACAGCTGAGCCTACAGTTTTCTAGCTAGCTATGCCTTTGACACAGACATGCATGGGCTACTACCTGGATGCGATCATGTACAAAACAGATCGGTATCTTCATTTAAATTCTCTTAAAAATGATCACATCAAGAAGAGGTTTTTAGAGAGCCTAACGTTACCTTGATGAAGAGCTGAGGATCATAGCCAACACCCGCCTCTGTAGTGATCATTTTACACTGGATAGTTTCTAAATATCCTCAGAGACAACTGGGATTCACTGATAACCCACTGTTACTGGTGAACGGGGCCGAAACGGCTATCTCCCGCCTCAGCTTTCATCCTCCCGTCGCGAAAGCAGTATCAGCTAATATCACCGTCGAAAGCTTCTAAAGTTCTAAAGTTTAGGAACTCAACAGCGAAGACCAGGAGACTCGGGTTGTATCTTTTAAGCAGAGTTCTTTATTGATGTTGCATTGCTGTAGTCTGCTTTGTCCAAAAATCTTAGCCAAGTCTGACAAAACTAAAATACAGACTGTTACTTACAAGGGGGAGGAGTTACATAGAGGTGTAGACACTTTTAAACAAACCATGCAAAAGAGGCATAGCATTCAGCTGGTTACCGGAAATTCCCCAGCCCTGATCTCATCAGCATAGCAGTTATTCAGAGCCTTGAGATGCTAATCCAATCAGCCTGTTACATAATAAGAGTTCAGCACATGGACATGACATACAGTGAGTCTCAAATACCATTGTTTTCTCCTTCTTACTTAAATCTCGTTTTTGAAAAACACCCCTGAAAAACAGGCGAATCTCCACATAATACCGACTCTGACGTAAAAGTCGGGATCATTAATATGTATGACCCAAAATATTTGCATATGCCAGCCCATGTTCAGTGACAGACGAGACGGAGCTGCGCACTCGAAGCATGGTTGTTGATCAGTGTTCGGATCTACACATGAATACAAAAGTATATTTTAGTTCCTTCGTTCGAGCCTCCGAAGAAACAATGGATTAATTTTATTTTCGGATATTTACAAACATTTCACCGACGACTGTTTCTTGCCAAGAACTGGCCTCGGACCGAGCTGATGTGTTATTGTTGTTCAAGTTCAGACAGGTAATGTTAATCTTTCACTCAAAATCGTTCAATACTGTTTATGCATCAGTAAAGCCAGATACTTCACATTGTTTCTTTTAGTAGGATGAAAAAATAATAATAATTGTGAATAAATTGTATACAGAAAGCGATCAATATCTTTCCACACAGCGCGAGTTTATCTGGACATTTGCCAAACTCGTTATGAATTCAATGACGCACGTTACACTGCACAACGAAGCTCTTGCTGTATTTACATGATCGTGTCTGCATTAGTGAAAGCAGAGAAGGCAGAAATTGTGTTGCAATGATAATATCTTCATCCTCGCGATCGACAGGCTGTCTGTCCTCTGCTTGCTCAATACTCAACACAGCAACATCTTGTGATGGGAATAGATCTAAATACTTCAAAAACATCTCACGATTGGTTAATCTCGATGGCCGTAATAGTAAAAACTATAATAGCTGTAGTAAAATTATTCGAGAGAGTTTCACATGTGATACATAGGCATAGCTATTTCATATGCAAGCATGTCAGCCAATCACAGCAGAGGCCGGTTACACACAGCAGACACGCCCCTTCCAACAGAGTGTTCAGATCAGAGGCTGAAATCAGGCTAGGAAAAATGCCTTTTATTTCTAAATTATGACTATTTTTGATCTAACAAACATACTAACATTATAAGGGCAACCCAGGAAACATTATAAAACAATTTAAAAAACCATTATAGGGCACCTTTAACATTATCATACATAGAGACAAAGGGTGGGAGTCTCAGTAATCTGACTCATTTAACTTACAATAGAGAAAACTAGGACTGGCAGGAAAGAGCCATTAAGAGTTTCAGTAATCTTACAAATACAGATTGACTGGATATAATCATCATCCTAACCTTAAATGTACCAATACCAACATAATCTGCTGCAGTTGTCTCTAGTATAAATGCTGCCGTTACTCCTGATATCACAGTGTGAATGCACTAATTCAGCTCCTCACGAGCACAGCTTTTGTGCTGCTTCTGCTCTGCTACACTTCTAGTGTTAAACGGGCTCTATACTTCTTTCTGTCATTTCTCTGTTACATGTCCGTTTACATTTTTGTCACCTGGGCTAGATGCATTAATATCATATTGAAACAATCCTTTAAATATGTTGGTCATTATCTATCCCAAATGGTGGCAGTATTAATCTTCACCAAGTAGAAACAATATCAGTCCTAAAAATATTTTTTGGGAAACTCTAAATGGGAAGAAATAATTTGGCTATAATAAATAGAAAATCATGTTATATTTAAAAGAAGTGTCTTTAATAATAACTTATCTCTAAATGTGGTATGATTTCAAATCAGAAATATTATATATATATATATATATATATATCATATCAAATGTATAATAAATGTCTCTATTCTTTTCTGTTTGTTTTTGTGTCTTCTTAATGTGTTTCCAGTGGTGGGAGAGCTGACCGGATCAGATATGTGTCCTGTCAGACCAGCACATCCTCCTCCTGTCAGAAACACATCAGTCATCATGACACAGAAGCAGTCCAACAGCTCGATTCTCACCAGCCAGTGCATGATGATCTGCAGAGAGTCAAAGACCAGCACAAAACCAGCATGAGGAACAGATATGAGAGAGTATTTGAGGGAATCAAACTGCAAGAGAATCAGACTCTCCTGAACAGGATTTACACACAGCTGTACATCATAGAGGGAGAGAGTGAAGGAGTGAATGAAGAACATGAGGTGCTACAGATGGAGAAAAGTTACAAGACACTCCAAGACACTCCAATCCACTGCAATGACATCTTTGATCCTTCACCTGAACCAGGATATGAGGAGAAGAGAAGAGAGAAGAAAGACAAAATCAAGACTGTTCTTACTAAAGGCATCGCTGGAATCGGGAAAACCGTCTCTGTGCAGAAGTTCATTCTGGACTGGGCCGAGGGAAAAGCCAATCAGGATGTAGATTTCATGTTTGTGCTTCCATTTAGAGAGCTGAACTTGATTAAAGATCATCGGTACAGTCTTCACAGACTTCTGCTGGACTTTCATCCTGAACTTCGAGATCTGGACTCAGAGATGTATGATGAATGTACAGTTGTGTTGATCTTTGATGGTCTGGATGAAAGCAGATTGACACTGATGTTTTCAGACAGTGAGAAAGTTTCAGATGTGACTGAGTCTTCATCAGTGGGTGTGTTGATGTCAAACCTCATGAAAGGAGATCTGCTTCCCTCTGCTCTCATCTGGATCACCACAAGACCAGCAGCAGCCAATCAGATCCCCTCCAAATACATCAACCGTGTGACAGAAATTCAGGGATTCAATGAGCCTCAGAAGGAGGAATATTTCAGGAAGAGAATCAGTGATGAGGATCAAGCCAGCAGAATCATCTCTCACATCAGAAGAGCAAGAAGCCTCCACATCATGTGTCACATACCCGTCTTCTGCTGGATCTCAGCCACTGTGCTTCAAAACATCCTGAAACAAGATCTCAGTGCAGAAATCCCTCAAACTCTGACTGAAATGTACATCCACTTCCTCCTCATTCAAACTCATATGAGGAACCAGAAGTATGAAGAGAGAGATCCAGAGAAACTTCTGCAGTCCAACAGACACGTGATTGTGAAACTTGCTGAACTGGCTTTCAATCAGCTGATGAAGGGCAATGTGATGTTCTATGAGGAGGACCTGATTGAGAGCGGCATAGACGTCACTGACGCCTCAGTGTATTCTGGGATTTGCACTGAGATCTTTAGGGAGGAATCTGTGATTTATCACAGGAAGGTTTACAGCTTTGTACATCTGAGCTTTCAGGAGTTTTTTGCAGCTCTGTATGTGTTTTTCTGCTTTTTACACAAGAACAGTGAAGTTCTGAAAGAGTTCCTCACAGGAAAGTCCAGAAAACAGTATGAAAATGTTCCTCTGGATGTGTTTCTGAAGGGAGTAATGAATAAAGCTTTGAAGAGTAAAAATGGACATCTGGATCTTTTCCTTCGATTCCTTCATGGGATCTCACTGGAGTCCAACCAGAGACTCTTACAGGATGTGCTGATTCACACAGAGAACAACACAGAGAGCTTTAAGAAAATAATCCACAACCTCAAACGAGGTCAAAAAAACAATGTCAGTCCTGAAAGATGGATGAATCTGTCTCACTGCTTGATTGAGATAAAGGATCATTCTGTTCTTGAAGAAATGCAGGCATTTTTAAACTCTGAAACAAAAACAAAAAGTCTCTCTCTCGCACAATGCTCAACATTGGCGAACATGATCCTGATGTCAGAGGAGGTGATGGATGAGTTGAACTTCATGAAGTACAAATTTAAATCAAAAGAGGGTAAATGGAGACTGGTACCTGCTGTGAGGAACTGCAGAAAAGCTCTGTAAGTGTGAAAATATAAAATTCAACAGGAAACAAAGCCATTGTCCTATATGAGATATGCTTTACCTTATGAGTTATTTTGAACCTTAATATATAGTAAATGCATATAGTTTAACACCGCTTGCCCCTTCAGATGCTCTAACGGAAACCTTTGCTGTTTAATGCTTTAGATACATATTTTCCTCAGTGCATAACTTACATTTCACAGGTATATTCACCATGTAAATGTTGGAAGGTCATGCAAAAATATTTCCATTTTGCTATCAGGAGTGGACAAACCTTATGCAATAGTCTTCAGTAAACTTTAGAGACTTCAGTGAACAAGCGCTGCTGCACGCCAAACAGACATAGCATAACAGAATAGGAGCGGCATAATCATGACTGAAAAATATATATTTTTTTTTTCTATAATATTTGTTGTTGGAAATTAAATGTGCTAAATGTAGAACTGTAAACTACAAGTAAATGTATTTTTATAATATAAGTAACTGTAAAGTGACTATTGTAATGGGTTAATTATATACTGGCTAATATACTAAGCTCAGATCAGTAAATGTGTGCCACTTATTTTTTTGACAATGTACAGTATGTATATATTGCATAGCCTACATGGTTACAGTAACTTTTTTATAGCCTTCAACATGTAAATTGTATTGTTTTCAAAATTTGGCAGGATATGAAGTAACTTTTTGTTTTATTTAAAAAGTATAAAATACCCAAATATACATTTATATTGTATATAAACATTCAGCCCAAAAAAGAAAAAATAAGGAAAAACAGAGATAAGATTGTTTTGCCTATGTTTCCCAGCCATATGAAAATAATTTCTAAGAATTAGTTATTAGTTTTAATGAGTAATTTAGGAATGTGTGTTCGCAAACATAATACTTTACAAATTGTACTGTACATACATTTTCAACCAAATTAATACTATTATTTCTCCTTTTTCAGATTAACAGCCTGTAATCTCAGTGATCAGCGCTGTGAAATTGTGGCTTCAGCTCTACAATCCCCAAACTCCCCCCTGAGAGAGCTGGACCTGAGTAACAATCACCTGCAGGATTCAGGAGTGAAGCTGCTCTGTACGGGACTGAAGAGTCCAAACTGTCAACTCAACACACTGAGGTTTGACCTATACATGTATTTATTCAACATGTTAATATTCAAGTACAGTTCCTTGATCAGTGGGCCACCACTGATTTAATGGTTTACAATATGTGAAAATTTGTTTTTTGAACAATTCATTATGAAAGCATATTCTAGTACACCCCAAAACAAAAACAAGACTTTGTAAAAGGGCATAATATTTTAAGGTGAAAATTACTACACCATGATGTATATCGTTATTATGAAATAAAATTACTCTTATCGTGATATAAGATTTTTTTTTTCAGGTTGTATAGACCTAATTGATAAATTTAATTATAATCCGTTTTGATTAAGTATTAATATACAATTGAGCTAATTGTAACCTGTCTGTAAAATATGTAAGGGTTAATGCCCGACGAGGTGTCCGTTGTCAGGTTTTAATGGACGACGGCGAGGCGTAAACCGGCCGCCGCGCGCAGCGGTTGCCTCCGCCGAAGTCCATTAAAAGCTGACAACGGACACCTCGGAGGGCATTAACCCGCTTATACCATGGTCACTTGCCAAATAAAACATTTTTAAAACATTAGTTTATATTTTAATTAGGCTAAATCTAGTTTTTACAAATAATAACTTGCCTTGCCTGACTGTTTAGCAACCGGAGATATTTATAGTCCGCTTAGCTCGTATCCCTTCAGGTTCACAAATGCATTTTTTTTTTCATGAAACACAAAGGTAGGCATAGTTTTTTTATTACACATAAAACAATTAATCAAACAACAATAAAAAAACAATTAGCTCTGAGCTCCAGCGATTTGCGCTTAACGTTATAGAGGGCAATAAATTAATCAGATCAAAGAGAGGGTCATTTGCCTTAGGAGTGGGAGAAAAAATCGATCCATCGATGCATCGCGATTCTCTCTCCAACGATTCTGGATCGATTCTGAGAATTTAAGAATCGATTCTGAGCTTAGTTTTTAAGCACATGTCCGATGACGCTGAGTTTGCTTTAGAAACACCCATATTCTGCTTGCTTCCAATTCCTCATATAGGCTGCTGTATGCCTACATACACCACTCGAACCCTCCGTGAAATAATCTTTCATAAAGTTCGGAAGGATTGAAGCGAATTACGAGGTCATTCACTGGCTTCATTGCACGCGCTGTGAGAGACGCGCATTTGTTTGACGTTACACTTGAAGTGTGCTGTACTTGCCCGTCGGTATATTTTCCTTACGAATGCTCGACGAAGTCATCATTTATGTGGTTTGCAATGCAACGGACTTATATATTTAAAATATGAACCTCACTAACGGAAGCTGCTTTCAATTTCACATCCTCACGCGCGCTTTGTTTATGTAGACTGCTCGCGCATGTGGCTGTGCGTCTCCGCGGTTTAATGTACTTGAGCAAAATTAACGTAAACACAGCCACTTATGTCTTAATGGATTAAACGGACAGGACAAACAACATTACTTCTTATATTTCAAAAGAGATGCGTGCGTGAATGCAGCTTAATAGATCTCCCGCAGTCTATGTTGTCATAGTAAAAAAATAACAGGCTAAAGATGAAGAAAATTCCCTCACAGTTCTTGAATGGAAAACGTTCAGATAATCTATAGGCTACTGAAAGCACTTTTTGTTTGTTGTTTGTTATGTTATATGTTTTCTATGCTCCTCTTTATTATTTAGATACTTGCTTTTATGTTTTGAAGTTATATTCGTTTAAAATTCTTAAGAACTGTTTTAATTATTTTGTAGAAAATTTGTAATTATTAAAAAAAGTACACCTACATAATTATCTAAACTAATGAATTAATAATGGGTAATATAAAGAATCGTTGGGTAATATAAAGAATCGAGGGGGGGGGGGGGGTTAATATAAAGAATCGTTCTGGAATCGGATCGTGACTTCCAGAATCGGAATCGGATCGAATCGTGAGGTGACCAAAGATTCCCACCCCTAATTTGCCTCAGGCTCCTTAGGCTTGAAACGCTGTAACGTTGAGCCTTCTCCTGCCTTGGTTGTCTGGACAGCTGCGTAAAACTCCCGCAGGGTCTCATTCAGGGGTGCGCGTTTCCCGAAAGCATCGTTAGCCAACTATGGTCGCAAGTTCCGTCGTTACCAATAGAGTTCAATGGAGCAGAGCAGCCGCGGTGTAATTTTCTCCGTTTTATTTAGCTGCATTTTTGCTTTCTTCAGCAGCATACCAGTCGTCAAAGTTGCCATATTCTCCATAAATGTTAAAAGAAATAACACGAAGTCGCTCATTGTTGTATTAGTCTAACGTATAATATCTATAATATCCAACGTTAGATGATAGAGCATGTGACTGCCTGTTGCTATGGTTACTCACAGCCGTTGTAGGCAGCGCATTTATTTCTTAATTTCGAATGGTAAACAGGCAGTTTTGCCAGAACTACTTTACTAGGTGTCCTCTATCACTTTTTAACGGACACCCTGCAGCCAATCAGAATCGAGTATTCACCCAGACCATGGTATAAAGTCTACATATGCAATAAATTATAATCCTTTGTGGTTAATTGTCTAGGTATAATTGATAATAATAATTGATTATTAAATCACAACCTGATCGCATAAGAATATTATGCTAATATGCTATATGTAGAACTTTTACTGTAGAAGTAAATGCATTTGTATAATATAAATTACTGTAAAGTGACTATTGTTGTTTAGGGCTGCAACTAACGACTATTTTAATAGTCGACTAGTCACCGACTATTGAAACGATTAGTCGACTAATCGGATAATTATTACATTTTTTTAAAATTTAGCATTAATTGCTTTAATTCTGTGGAAAATGATAGTAAACACAAGAAAGAAGGGGGTACTTCAATAAAAAATGCATATTTTATTGAACTTTGCTGCTGATAGGCCGATTCATACTAAAAGTAAATAAAAAATGCCCTGTCTAAAACCAATTAGACAGAGTGCTTGGTCAGTATAGACATAATTATATGAAGAGTTTGGTTCCAAAACGTTATAAATCCATTTTGATGAATTTGAGTAAAACTGTGTTTTCTTTAGCAAGAAAATGGGAAGATGAAAACCACTATTTTCAGTTTCAAATTTTCACATAGCATTTGTAGGTTATAATATCAATAAAAAATTAAATCCATGTTTTGATTTTCAAAGATTTATTATAAAAACAGATTATTTTTCCCCAAAATGCAATAAATCCATTAACTTATTTTTTTCAAAATGCAATTAATCAAAAAACTTTTATACACATTGAATTTCTTGTGTAATCATATAAATCCATTGCTTTAATATAACAATATTCTGTAACACTTTAATGGTACAGGTCATGAATTATCATGAATTCACGGATAAAATGAATCATGCATGAATTATGCATTCATTCATTCATTCATTCATTATTTTCATCAGGAACTAACAACATTTTTTTTTAACAGTTCAACGTTTTTCATTCATGACTTCATGGATGAACAACACCTTAATTAAAACATTAACTAAGATGAGCACATCATCATGAATTATGATTTATTAAGCATGATCTAATGTTACTTCTGCATATCGCTGTTGTCAACCTAGGGATGTCGCCGCTGAGCTTTTTTGACGGCGATCAGCTGTAAAATGGCTTGGTCCTGCTCGGTTTTCGTTGACTTTGAATAAAACAACTGAAAGTTTTTCAAAAGATCCCTGGGGTCAGTGTGCCAGCGTGACAGAAGTTTGATGCTGTCGCGTGAGAACAAGCAACAGCCGGCATTTCCGTTACTGTTTACATTGCGTGAATGGTGCGTTGTGATCGGTTAAGCGGATATGTTGCATTTTGCAGAAAAGGGAGACTGGCGTTTGTCGCGGTTTGGAAAGAAAGTTCGCCTTATAGTGCGTAAAATAAGGTAAATCTTACCGAGGCGAGTTAAACTCTGTTTTATTCAACTGTCCGACGTGCTTTCTCTTTAAATGTTCGTGCATCACCGAGGTGCTGCCGTGATAGCAAGGACTGTCTGCTTTGCATGATACAGGTAATCTTTTTATTCACCGTATCCAGGCTAAAATGCTCTCAAACTTTAGATGTTTTGGTATGTGCAGCTGCTGCGTTGGACACTGCCATTTTTGTATGTTATCGCTCAGCAGAGAAGCGAATGTGCTCGGTCGGAAAAAAAACAAAAACATGTCTGGCGACAATTCGACAATGAAATTCATTGTCGACTATTTCTATTATCGATTTTTGTCGACAACGTCGACGAATCGTTGCAGCCCTATTGTTGTTATGAATTGGAAGACTCAGTCGGATCCATTTGCAGCTTTTAATAAGGAATGTCGTACAGGCAGGTTAGGGCAGACAGAGCAAGGTAGTTCAAACAGCAGGGGTAATCCAGACAACAGGCAGAATTCGGGGCAGGCAGCAATAATCAGAAATCCAAGAACAGTCCAAGTCAGGCCAGGCAGATAAAAATCATACAGATGAGGAAACAGTCCAAGATATAAACCAGATAAACAAGAAACAGGATAACACGCTCAGAAATGATCACCAAGGCAAATCAATACTTCGCAGAGAAGTAGTGTGTGGAAGTGGCTTTTCTGTGTGTGTAAATGAAGTGCAGGTGTGTGTGCAATCAATACAGTGCAGGTGTATGGTGCCTGGTGTAATCAGTCCAGGGAGGTGTATGATGGGAAATGTAGTTTTGTAAATAAATCAGTCTGATGTGGAGTGCCCTCTGGTGACTCTTAGGGGCACTCCAGCTGGTGATCATTACAATGGAGTAATCATATGTAGGCTAATATAATTACTCAGATAGTAGAAGCTCAGACGAGTAAATGTGTGCCTCTTAACAGTTACATTTAGTCTTTTATAATTTCTTTTCTTTTTTTGCAGAATCTGTATATATAGCATAGCCTATCCTACATGGTTACATTAAATATTGTTTTCATAGCCTTCAACATGAACATAGAACACAAAATTGGGCAGGATGTGAAATAACTTTTTATTTTATTTACAAATGTCTTCAAAAGTAAAAAATACCTATATATATATATATAGTATAACACCATTCAGCCAAAAAAGATAAACAGAGATAAGATTTTTTGCCTATGTTGCCTAGAAGATGTTTTGCCTATGTTGCCTAGCCCTATATGAACATAATTTCTAAGAATGAGTTTAATGAGTAATTTTTGGATTCATATTCACAAGGATAATACTGTACAAATAGTACAAATTGTACTGTATGTTTTCAAGCAAATTAATGCTATTTGTTCTCCTTTTTCAGATTAACAGCCTGTAATCTCAGTGATCAGTGCTGTGAAATTATGGCTTCAGCTCTACAATCCCCAAACTCCCCCCTGAGAGAGCTGGACCTGAGTAACAATCACCTGCAGGATTCAGGAGTGAAGCTGCTCTGTACGGGACTGAAGAGTCCAAACTGTCAACTCAACACACTGAGGTTTGACCTATACATGTATTCATTCAACATGTTAATATTCAAGTACAGTTCCTTGATCAGTGGGCCACCACTGATTTAATGGTTTACAATATGTGAAAATTTGTTTTTTGAACAATTCATTATGAAAGCATATTCTAGTACACCCCAAAACAAAAACAAGACTTTGTAAAAGGGCATAATATTTTAAGGTGAAAATTACTACACCGTGATGTATATCGTTATTATGAAATAAAATTACTCTTATCGTGATATAAGATTTTTTTTTTCAGGTTGTATAGACCTAATTGAAAAATTTAATTATAATCCGTTTTGATTAAGTATTAATATACAATTGAGCTAATTGTAACCTGTCTGTAAAATATGTAAGGGTTAATGCCCGACGAGGTGTCAGGTTTTAATGGACGACGGCGAGGCGTAAACCGGCCGCCGCGCGCAGCGGTTGCCTCCGCCGAAGTCCATTAAAAGCTGACAATGGACACCTCGGAGGGCATTAACCCGCTTATACCATGGTCACTTGCCAAATAAAACATTTTTAAAACATTAGTTTATATTTTAATTAGGCTAAATCTAGTTTTTACAAATAATAACTTGCCTTGCCTGACTGTTTAGCAACCGGAGATATTTATAGTCCGCTTAGCTCGTATCCCTTCAGGTTCACAAATGCATTTTTTTTTTCATGAAACACAAAGGTAGGCATAGTTTTTTTTATTACACATAAAACAATTAATCAAACAACAATAAAAAAAACAATTAGCTCTGAGCTCCAGCGATTTGCGCTTAACGTTATAGAGGGCAATAAATTAATCAGATCAAAGAGAGGGTCATTTGCCTCAGGCTCCTTAGGCTTGAAACGCTGTAACGTTGAGCCTTCTCCTGCCTTGGTTGTCTGGACAGCTGCGTAAAACTCCCGCAGGGTCTCATTCAGGGGTGCGCGTTTCCCGAAAGCATCGTTAGCCAACTATGGTCGCAAGTTCCGTCGTTACCAATAGAGTTCAATGGAGCAGAGCAGCAGCGGTGTAATTTTCTCTGTTTTATTTAGCTGCATTTTTGCTTTCTTCAGCAGCATACCAGTCGTCAAAGTTGCCATATTCTCCATAAATGTTAAAAGAAATAGCACGAAGTCGCTCATTGTTGTATTAGTCTAACGTATAATATCTATAATATCCAACGTTAGATGATAGAGCATGTGACTGCCTGTTGCTATGGTTACTCACAGCCGTTGTAGGCAGCGCATTTATTTCTTAATTTCGAATGGTAAACAGGCAGTTTTGCCAGAACTACTTTACTAGGTGTCCTCTATCACTTTTTAACGGACACCCTGCAGCCAATCAGAATCGAGTATTCACCCAGACCATGGTATAAACTCTACATATGCAGTGAATTATAATCCTTTGTGGTTAATTGTCTAGGTATAATTGATAATAATAATTGATTATTAAATCACAACCTGATCGCATAAGAATATTATGCTAATATGCTATATGTAGAACTTTTACTGTAGAAGTAAATGCATTTGTATAATATAAATTACTGTAAAGTGACTATTGTTGTTATGAATTGGAAGACTCAGTCGGATCCATTTGCAGCTTTTAATAAGGAATGTCGTACAGGCAGGTTAGGGCAGACAGAGCAAGGTAGTTCAAACAGCAGGGGTAATCCAGACAACAGGCAGAATTCGGGGCAGGCAGCAATAATCAGAAATCCAAGAACAGTCCAAGTCAGGCCAGGCAGATAAAAATCATACAGATGAGGAAACAGTCCAAGATATAAACCAGATAAACAAGAAACAGGATAACACGCTCAGAAATGATCACCAAGGCAAATCAATACTTCGCAGAGAAGTAGTGTGTGGAAGTGGCTTTTCTGTGTGTGTAAATGAAGTGCATGTGTGTGTGCAATCAATACAGTGCAGGTGTATGGTGCCTGGCGTAATCAGTCCAGGGAGGTGTATGATGGGAAATGTAGTTTTGTAAATAAATCAGTCTGATGTGGAGTGCCCTCTGGTGACTCTTAGGGGCACTCCAGCTGGTGATCATTACAATGGAGTAATCATATGTAGGCTAATATAATTACTCAGATAGTAGAAGCTCAGACGAGTAAATGTGTGCCTCTTAACAGTTACATTTAGTCTTTTATAATTTCTTTTCTTTTTTTGCAGAATCTGTATATATAGCATAGCCTATCCTACATGGTTACATTAAATATTGTTTTCATAGCCTTCAACATGAACATAGAACACAAAATTGGGCAGGATGTGAAATAACTTTTTATTTTATTTACAAATGTCTTCAAAAGTAAAAAATACCTATATATATATATATATAGTATAACGCCATTCAGCCAAAAAAGATAAACAGAGATAAGATTTTTTGCCTATGTTGCCTAGAAGATGTTTTGCCTATGTTGCCTAGCCCTATATGAACATAATTTCTAAGAATGAGTTTAATGAGTAATTTTTGGATTCATATTCACAAGGATAATACTGTACAAATAGTACAAATTGTACTGTATGTTTTCAAGCAAATTAATGCTATTTGTTCTCCTTTTTCAGATTAACAGCCTGTAATCTCAGTGATCAGTGCTGTGAAATTATGGCTTCAGCTCTACAATCCCCAAACTCCCCCCTGAGAGAGCTGGACCTGAGTAACAATCACCTGCAGGATTCAGGAGTGAAGCTGCTCTGTACGGGACTGAAGAGTCCAAACTGTCAACTCAACACACTGAGGTTTGACCTATACATGTATTCATTCAACATGTTAATATTCAAGTACAGTTCCTTGATCAGTGGGCCACCACTGATTTAATGGTTTACAATATGTGAAAATTTGTTTTTTGAACAATTCATTATGAAAGCATATTCTAGTACACCCCAAAACAAAAACAAGACTTTGTAAAAGGGCATAATATTTTAAGGTGAAAATTACTACACCGTGATGTATATCGTTATTATGAAATAAAATTACTCTTATCGTGATATAAGATTTTTTTTTTCAGGTTGTATAGACCTAATTGAAAAATTTAATTATAATCCGTTTTGATTAAGTATTAATATACAATTGAGCTAATTGTAACCTGTCTGTAAAATACGTAAGGGTTAATGCCCGACGAGGTGTCCGTTGTCAGGTTTTAATGGACGACGGCGAGGCGTAAACCGGCCGCCGCGCGCAGCGGTTGCCTCCGCCGAAGTCCATTAAAAGCTGACAATGGACACCTCGGAGGGCATTAACCCGCTTATACCATGGTCACTTGCCAAATAAAACATTTTTAAAACATTAGTTTATATTTTAATTAGGCTAAATCTAGTTTTTACAAATAATAACTTGCCTTGCCTGACTGTTTAGCAACCGGAGATATTTATAGTCCGCTTAGCTCGTATCCCTTCAGGTTCACAAATGCATTTTTTTTTCATGAAACACAAAGGTAGGCATAGTTTTTTTTATTACACATAAAACAATTAATCAAACAACAATAAAAAAAACAATTAGCTCTGAGCTCCAGCGATTTGCGCTTAACGTTATAGAGGGCAATAAATTAATCAGATCAAAGAGAGGGTCATTTGCCTCAGGCTCCTTAGGCTTGAAACGCTGTAACGTTGAGCCTTCTCCTGCCTTGGTTGTCTGGACAGCTGCGTAAAACTCCCGCAGGGTCTCATTCAGGGGTGCGCGTTTCCCGAAAGCATCGTTAGCCAACTATGGTCGCAAGTTCCGTCGTTACCAATAGAGTTCAATGGAGCAGAGCAGCAGCGGTGTAATTTTCTCTGTTTTATTTAGCTGCATTTTTGCTTTCTTCAGCAGCATACCAGTCGTCAAAGTTGCCATATTCTCCATAAATGTTAAAAGAAATAGCACGAAGTCGCTCATTGTTGTATTAGTCTAACGTATAATATCTATAATATCCAACGTTAGATGATAGAGCATGTGACTGCCTGTTGCTATGGTTACTAGGGCCAGACCGATAAGGGATTTTGAAGGCCGATACCGATACGAATATTTGGGGGTTTTAAAAACCGATACGCCGATATATCGGCCGATATATTTTTATTTTTTTTTCAGAAACGCAACAAACATTAACAGATTTCCCTAGCATTAGTTATTTATAGTTAATTATGAGTTTTAAACATACAAATAAAATGATTGCTGCTACAGCCACAAGGTTGAGGAGATTCCCCTCTCTATGTAAAGCGCTTTGAGTGCAGAGAAAAGCGCTATATAAATGTAATGAATTAATAACAGCATTATTATTATTATTGACAGTAATAATTACAAAAAATAATGATGACATTATTACTATCATCATCATTTACATTATCATTAACCCTTTCACACGTAAGTTTAAAATATTCTAACTGACCCCCCAGCGTGAGTTTTATAAGACGACCGTAATTTAGAACTTGCCACTTTAATGTTTCCATGGTGACGCGTCATTGCTTGTCACGTGACACAGCACACCCAGAACACAGCGCGGAATGAAGGATGATCTGCTTTTATGTTATTTTTCCTTTTTTATTAAAATATTCAAAAATGTGATATTCCGATTGTCAAATATGTGCAAGTGGATGGGTTTTGTGGTTTAGACATCGCGTTAGTTGAGCTGTATGCGCAATGGGCGGCGCCACTTTAGTTTCTTTTTCAGTTCAGAGAATCGGATCTGTTGGATTTATAGCGTCAATTCCTCCACTTCTCACGAAATACATGAAAGTAAGTGGCTGGTGAACTGGGAGAAGAATAGGGTCAAACGTTAAGCTACTTACACATGTGTATTTGATATGAATAAAACGTGTCGATTATTATTGCCTCTTCCATAGACAGCTGTGTGTATTTTACAAACTCAAAATCATTTTTTTGCTAGTATGTGTATATGTGTATTTAAATGTCTGAAACCTAAAATAAACATTATGTGGTTGAAAACACTCAATAGTTGTGATATATGACAGCACTGGGTGCGTCTGTCTCTGGCTGAGCGCCAGCCATAACTAGCTTATTCCGCTTCACTCTCGGCTTATTTAACAGCAGCAAAACTGGACATGATAGTCAAAAATTTTGTCATGCTTAATTGAGTTAAGAGAACTGATGGGGATGTTCTTTTAATTGTTATTCAAGCAATGTATGTCTCGTGATAAACTTCCCATTCACTTCATGCGATGATCTCACTCGCGGACTCTGACTCTGGCTGGATCAGCAGTTTGCAGGACGCGTGGCGCGTTATACACGTGTGTTGCCAGCGGGGATGGTGTAGAGTGCCCTCTGGTGGACAAACAATATAACTCCAACACTCATTACATGGTTGAATGGTGTTTCATCCGTTTTTTTTTTAAATATTCGTTTATCGGCCGTTATAAACGCCGATACCGATAGTTTGGAAAAAGCCTAATATCGGCCGATAATATCGGTCGGCCGATATATCGGTCTTGCCCTAATGGTTACTCACAGCCGTTGTAGGCAGCGCATTTATTTCTTAATTTCGAATGGTAAACAGGCAGTTTTGCCAGAACTACTTTACTAGGTGTCCTCTATCACTTTTTAACGGACACCCTGCAGCCAATCAGAATCGAGTATTCACCCAGACCATGGTATAAACTCTACATATGCAGTGAATTATAATCCTTTGTGGTTAATTGTCTAGGTATAATTGATAATAATAATTGATTATTAAATCACAACCTGATCGCATAAGAATATTATGCTAATATGCTATATGTAGAACTTTTACTGTAGAAGTAAATGCATTTGTATAATATAAATTACTGTAAAGTGACTATTGTTGTTATGAATTGGAAGACTCAGTCGGATCCATTTGCAGCTTTTAATAAGGAATGTCGTACAGGCAGGTTAGGGCAGACAGAGCAAGGTAGTTCAAACAGCAGGGGTAATCCAGACAACAGGCAGAATTCGGGGCAGGCAGCAATAATCAGAAATCCAAGAACAGTCCAAGTCAGGCCAGGCAGATAAAAATCATACAGATGAGGAAACAGTCCAAGATATAAACCAGATAAACAAGAAACAGGATAACACGCTCAGAAATGATCACCAAGGCAAATCAATACTTCGCAGAGAAGTAGTGTGTGGAAGTGGCTTTTCTGTGTGTGTAAATGAAGTGCATGTGTGTGTGCAATCAATACAGTGCAGGTGTATGGTGCCTGGCGTAATCAGTCCAGGGAGGTGTATGATGGGAAATGTAGTTTTGTAAATAAATCAGTCTGATGTGGAGTGCCCTCTGGTGACTCTTAGGGGCACTCCAGCTGGTGATCATTACAATGGAGTAATCATATGTAGGCTAATATAATTACTCAGATAGTAGAAGCTCAGACGAGTAAATGTGTGCCTCTTAACAGTTACATTTAATCTTTTATAATTTCTTTTCTTTTTTTGCAGAATCTGTATATATAGCATAGCCTATCCTACATGGTTACATTAAATATTGTTTTCATAGCCTTCAACATGAACATAGAACACAAAATTGGGCAGGATGTGAAATAACTTTTTATTTTATTTACCAATTTCTTCAAAAGTAAAAAATACCTATATATATATATATATATATATATATATATATATATATATATATATATATAGAATAACGCCATTCAGCCAAAAAAGATAAACAGAGATAAGATTTTTTGCCTATGTTGCCTAGAAGATGTTTTGCCTATGTTGCCTAGCCCTATATGAACATAATTTCTAAGAATGAGTTTAATGAGTAATTTTTGGATTCATATTCACAAGGATAATACTGTACAAATAGTACAAATTGTACTGTATGTTTTCAAGCAAATTAATGCTATTTGTTCTCCTTTTTCAGATTAACAGCCTGTAATCTCAGTGATCAGTGCTGTAAAATTGTGGCTTCAGCTCTACAATCCCCAAACTCCCCCCTGAGAGAGCTGGACCTGAGTAACAATGACCTGCAGGATTCAGGAGTGAAGCTGCTCTGTACGGGACTGAAGAGTCCAAACTGTCAACTCAACATACTGAGGTTTGACCTATACATGTATTTATTCAACATGTTAATATTCAAATACAGTTCCCTGTCTAGAATTTTTAAATAGACAAATGAAGTATTCCACTTTAACAAAACAAGTGTCCCACTTTAACACTATTGCCTGAAAGTAATTGGGGTTTCTTCAAAAGATGTTTGTTACACAGTGGTTGCAGCAGAGATAAAACATCATCTAAGTGCAGCAGCTTTATTGAAAAACAAACTCAAACTCACTAAATAATCTCAAGAACAAGAACCGAAAAACCAACTCAAGGCAAACTGACAAAGAACAGAAAGACACACACGGCTTAAATAGACAGAAAACAGGGAAACTAATGAGACTAATTAATGAGACAAAGCTGAACTGAAACTCAAATCAGAAACCATAGAAACAAAAAGGCAGGGGGTGGAGAAAGATAGAAGAGAACTAATTAACAGTTTAACCAAATCCAGACAAGAACAGAAATCAAAACAAACTGACAATGTGACAACGTCTTTTATTGTTCTTCTCTCAGTATTATTATTATTTATTTTTTTTAATAATAATTATTATTATCATTATATTTTTTTTTGTCTAAGGTAAGAGATATAAATATTATCTCTTATATATTTAACAATAAACGGCACGTTCGGGCCAGACTGGGGGGAGAGGTACTGTAATAATGTAAAATATGGGGGGGATGCTTTTTTTAAAAAACAATTTATTATGAAAGCATTTTCTAGTACACCCCAAAAACAAATTCAAGACTTCGTAAAAGGGAATAAAAGGTAAAAGTAAGGTAAAAGTAAAAATAGCTACCAGTATATTGTTTTTTATATTGTTATGATGAATTAAAATTACTCACATCTTGATATTAGATTTTGGTCATATCGTCCTCCCGTAATTACCCACATTGGTAAGAACATTTTAGAACACAGATTTATTGATTTTTTTAAGTCCTGTAACACGTATCCCCATATCCTACATCCCTGCCAACGAATCACAAATTCTAGAAAAAATATCTGAAACATTTGTAAAAATGAAGCACACTAACATGAACACTTGTTGTTATAGATTATCTCAGTGTATGGTGACAGAGGAAGGTTGTGCTGATCTGGTATCAGCTCTGAGTTCAAACCCTTCACACCTGAGAGAGCTGGACCTGAGCTACAATCACCCAGGAGAATCAGGAGTGAAGCTGCTCTCTGATACACTCAAACATCTGGACAAACTCAAGTATGTAGATCATGAAAATGAACTAATCATTTACTCAACCTGGTGTTGTCCTAATGATGTTAGCCTTTCTTTCTTATTCTGACCACAAAAGGAGAATTAAAAAAGAAAACTACTGCTCGCACTCTTTTAGCGCTGCAACTTTGCAGATACTGTTCTGGTGCGATATGTGGGAAGTGCTGGGAGTAGATTATGCTTTAGCGTCTCACCTCAAGGCGCAGACAGCGCAAGAAAGAGAGAAAGAGAAGAGCTGCATGATTAATCTTTAAAAGATTTTGATTCAAACACCAACGGCATCTTATTCCTAAATGACAAAAACTTCACCCCTGAAGGTTTGCTCTCACATGCGCTGCATCTATAGTCACACACACACACGCGCGTGCGCCCAGTCTCTCTCTAGAACATTCAAATCTGTTTGCGCTGAGAGCAGTTGTCCATATGAAACTGCTTTACAATCAGACAGTATCAATATTTAAGTGTTACAAATATTCAAATGATTAACGTTACAGAAGTACTGAGATAAAAGTTTATTCTTTGAGGAAACATTGATGGTAATCAAAACAGATGCAGCCCATAACTTTTTTGTGTCATAATTTACAACATGCATACAATGAGCGAGTGCATCATGAATGCCTTTTTTGTCAATCCATGTTTTTGTCTTATCTTGAATCCAGACTGATCTCATGAAGTAGCGTGTGTATGACACGCCAATTCGTATTTCCAGTTTTGGCGCGCTATCAAGACACATAATCGCTTTTTAGCGTGTTTATGAACGCCGTTGACTTAACGTTATATAAATATTAGGGCTGTCAAAACGATTAATCGTGATTAATCGCATCCAAAATAAAAGTTTGTGTTTACATAATATATGTGGGTGCACTGTGTATAATTATTTTAGATATATAAATACACACACATGCTTGTATATTTTTAAGAAATATTTTCATGTATATTCTGTATATAGATTTATATATAATTTAGATTATATATAAATATAAATATTTTATATGTATAAATAATATTTTTTTTCTTAAATATACATGCATGCGTGTTTTTATATATATACAAAATAATTATACACAGTGCACCCACATATATTATGTAAACACAAACTTTTATTTTGGATGCGATTAATCACGATTAATCGTTTTGACAGGCCTAATAAATATATGACTTACCTCAACCCCGTCCCTAAACTTAACCGTCACTGGGGTTAATGGCATTAATGACTGGACATTTGACGCTCGTGTACAGACACGCGGAATGACGCGAATGTTAATGGTGTTGACATACGCGCATACACGCGGATAGCTCAAAATGCGTAGAGATAACACGCCATTTGACTCGAAAGTGGCGTGTATGTTTACGCAAAGGTCATGATGTCATGTTGCTTGAATCACTACGTTAAGCCTGTAATACACGTTAAAGGGTTAGTTCACCCAAAAATGAAAATTCTGTCAGTATTTACTCACCCTCATGTTGTTCCAACCCCGTAAGACCTTCGTTCATCTTCGGAACACAAATGAAGATATTTAAGATATTAAGATCGCTCCTGCATACTAGTCCATAGGCTTCTTGAGGGAATGACAATTGCTGGCCTCGAAAAGTCGTTAAAGACATCGTTAAAATAGTCCAAGTGACTACAGGGGCTCAATCTTAACTTTATCAAACGACGAGAATACTTTTTGTGCGCAAAAATAAACAAAAATAACGACTTTATTTCAAGTATTCACTTCCTTCTCTCTGCGCCTCTAGTCAGTTAACGTAGTGTGAAAGTGTAGAGCTACGTCACACGTAGGCTCACTATTTGCCGACGCTGGTCATGTGTGTGATGCGTGTGACGTACAATAACAGAAGCTTACGCTATTAAACTAGTAACCTGACTCGAGACAGAGAGAGAAATAAATGAATAGTTAAAATAAAGTCGTTATTTTTGTTGTTTTTTGCGCACAAAAAGTATTCTCGTTGTTTGATAAACTTAAGATTGAGCCACTGTCGTCATTTGGACTATTTTAACGATGTCTTTGATGACTTTTCGATGCCAGCGATGCCAAGTGTTATTCCCTCAAGAAGCCTATGGACTAGTATGCAGGAGCGATCTTAATATCTTAATATCTTAATTTGTGTTCAGAAGATGAACGAAGGTCTCATGGGGTTGGAACAACATGAGGGCGACATCTTAAATTTTTTCGTTATAGACCTTATGTAGCCCCGCCCCTTTTCAGCGTTGCGCTCGTTTGTCTTTTGACTTCCGGTCTTTATTTCCACAGCGATCTTGCATAGGTATGAATGAACTGCTCATAAAAAAATTCCCGTTCGGCATTTGTTAAGACATCTGCTTTAGAATGCTTATGATAAACATTACAATGCTCATGATAACTTCTGTTAACTCTACAATAAGTAAATCCACTTCACCAGCTAACAGCGATGCCATAGAAATATACAGAACCGGAAGTTCAAAGACAATTTTCTAAAGATGACTGCGTCCACGTTTCTCTGGTGCATAAGGTCTATAGGACAATCTTTAAAGGATGAACAAAAAATGTGTTGGTAATCACATAAAAAATACAAAAAATAAAACATATATGATATTATTGAAGTGCTGGGAAAAGATATGTAGTAGCCTAGGCTACTTGTAAGCACTTGACTATTTCTTACACATTATCATATTTATGGTTAGAGTTAACTTACTACATTAGCCTAAATCCATGGTTCTGTTAGGCTGATTTGTGGACTGAAAGCTTAAGTGTTTCTCCTGGTTTCCACGTCAGCGCTGTTTGATCTGATATGGTTTATAACTTTGCGCCGAATCGGAGTGTTTCTCACTGGATCTCGTGGTGTTGATGTTATTAATTCTGAGGCGAATTCAATGGATTTCTTCACTGGCTCTCCTACCAACAGTGTTGCGTGAGCGAGATCGGCCCGCGACTGGCAAGTTCGGGACTTTATTTTGTCAATGATTCGGATCACTGCTGCTGATCCACGGTCATAATCATATGTGACTGGCGTATTTTCGTTCCACTTTCATTTTGTTTGCATTTGCTGCTAGGTAACGACTAACGAGTCGATAGATCACTGATTGCTCAGACGCACATCAGGTTGTGATATCTCCGTCTCCTTCCCACAGACGTTAACGCGCGCTATTCTTGTCACGGATTCATTGACGCGCCCCTTCCACGCGCTTAACTATGCGTTTAACGTGTGGCAAATTTACTGGTCGCACATGTGCGACTGGATGTAAAATTCAGTCGCACACTCTCAATATTTGGGCGCAAAATGCGACCATTTGGTCGCAGTCTGGAGCCCTGATACAGATTTGGATCAGACCAGCCTTACATGTTAATAAATCTCCCATTGAGGAAAGCTTTGTCAATTTTACCTGCATGCATGCATGTGTATCGCTGCAATTAACCACAAATTAATTGCAATTAATTACACGGACCATGTTTTACAAGACAGGCTAAATGCAAGACAGGCTAAATTCTCTCATGTGTTGCTGCGTTCCTTAAGCGGCCTGCATTGTCTAGCCGCAGGTTGGACGGCGGATCTTTTGTCCGCCGTGCACGTGCGGCCCGCATGGTTTAGCTGCGTGCGTGCGTGCGTGCGTGCGTGCGTGCGTGGATCCTTTGTTCCGTGGGGAGTCACGTGATGCGGCCCGAGTCTTTGAACAGCGGTTGGAAGTCTTTGAGGTAAATTACGAAAAGAAATAGTCCGGCTAAGTTCATTTCACTTCGGGGAAGTGAAACGAGTTGAATACAGAAAACAGACTTTGGACTAGAAAGTAAAGAAAAGATCCAGGATCAGATCACGTTGGCCAACACGAGGATTACATGTTGAAGGCAGATGATGATGATGTTATGAGATGCGCTGAGCGAGCGTCCGGAGCAAGAAGAGAAGAGAGAACGAGGCAGAGCCGGCTCGCTGCCTTGATCCCTTGGGACAAAGCCAACCTCTTCCTGTGGGCTCCACCCAATCAGAGATGTTGGATGTTGCACACGGGAACCCTTCTTTTATGGCTCTTTGTGTAAGAGAGCGCGTTCGGCAGGCCCAATCTGCCCAGCGACCTTGGTTTTACATACATGTAGTTTAGAAATATGTTGCGCTATAAAGTCCCGCATAATTGGCAATACAATTTGAATCCTAGGCTTTAAAAAAATTAGCAGGAAAATTGGCAGGTTTAGAAAAATTATAGAAATCTGGGCAATGTCACCATCTTGAGTGCATCTATTAGTGCCACAGTTCACACCGAAAATGCAAACAAGTTGTGAGAAATCAAAACTAAGAAAACCATAACATTAAATACAACCCATGTACTTTCTTCTCTGATATTAATACAGGGTAGTGTTGACAAAGAGTTTGTGTGCTCCTTAATGTTTCAGTGTGTGCATGATCATCTCTGTGTGTGCGAGTGACTGCCTGTATAATGTGTGCATGTGCTTCTGGATCTGCCTGGTGACTGACTGGAAATCACCAATGCATTAAATGGATTTAACACACACCTTTCAGTCAATCAGAATTGAGGATTCAGACAGACCACAGTATAAAAAGATTTTTTTTCAATATTTAATTTTTTCGGAATTTTTTTTTTCGATATTTAATTTAACTGTTTAGTCGCAGGGTAGCATTGACAAAATGTTTGTTGTGCAACACTCTGCAGTAATTTCGCTCCAAAAACTCATAAAGCTTCAGGCATGACCGGAAGAGATGACCCAGAGAGCCCTCAGCAGATTCACATTTATTAGAGGAGATGGAGGGGTAGAATAATGAAGCCTATGTACTATTGCATTGAATTAGTTAGTGCTTTGATTTAATAGAACATGTGTTTATGACCTTGTTAGAGATGGTCCTTATAACATTTTGGTATATTTCCTTCCTGTTAGACACAGTTACTGGTAAATATGGACACAGGTAGATATGACATTTATAATGGGTTTATGTGAGGATCTGTGTAAATCCACTTTAAATTATAAGTTGTTCAATGTTTTAAAGTCTAAGATGTTAAGAAAATGATAGCTTTCACAACACTAATATGTTTAATGGATATCATTCATGTTTAAAATTGTGGGAAACATAAGTTTGTTACTGAATATGGTGCCATTTTTTGGGCATGCAAAGTAACACTATTATTTATATGGCAGCAAATAAATCAATAAATGGCTAATACATTATATTGCGCTGTTGAGCCACTAAAGATTACAGCAAGGGAAATTCTTTCACCGAGACAGCTCTATTTCATAAATATGATTCAAAGGGTTAGTTCACAGTTCATACAAACGAGCTTGGATCTAATTAAAGGGTTAATTCAACCAAAAATGAAAAAAAAAGAAAAATAAATACAATTCTGTCATTGATTACTCGCCCTCGTGTTGTTACAAACCGGCAAGTCTTTCGTTCATCTTCTGAACACAATTGAAGATATTTTTAGTGAAATCTGAGCTTTCTGTCCCTCCATAGACAGTCTGAGCAACTGACACTTTGAAGCTTCAAAAAAGTCATAAAGAGATCGTAAAACTCATCCAAATGAAGTGAGTGGTTTAGTCATAAACAAGTTTGGTTATGTGAAGGCCAAATGTCTTAAAATATTAGTTAAAAGAATAATATAAGATAAATAAATCTTAAATCTAGTGTTGAAGGATACATCATGCAGATGCACTGGGACACATCCTCAGTGATGTATCCTGGGGTCATTGGGTGTTTCGGGTCTTTCAACATCAGACACCCTCGCCCAGGCGACCCGACCGGGGTTGATCAGACCCCGGCCTGTGTCCCAGCAGCAATTGCCCACGGTTCTGCCCTCTTAATCCACAGCCAACGTGTGGCTTTCTCTGCAGCTTCAGTTGCGGATCTGATCGCCTTTCTTTTAGCTTCCCCCGTGATGCCTAGGATTTTATACACGCTGCAGAGTGATCGCCCTGCAAATCCTCTGCAGCCCACCTCCAGAGGCTCACAACGGGTTTGCCAGCCCTGCCTTCTACACTCTTCAACTAGCTCCTGGTACTTGGCGCGCTTTCTCTCATTGGCTTCGTCCATGCGCTCTTCCCAAGGCACAGTGAGCTCCAACAAGATCAACTGCTTGGTAGAAACTGAGTATATAATCATGTCTGGACGAAGTCTTGTGGATATTATTCTAGTTGGAATCTTTAGCTGTTTTCCAATATCCACTTCCAGTTGCCAATCAGTGGCAGTAGTGAGGAGGCCAGACTTTGCTCTGGGTTGTGGAAGGGCTTTCTCTCCGGCTCTAAGAAACTTGATGCTCCTTGAATTGTGGTGGCCCTTGATAGTGTTAATGGCTGTGGCTATGCTCTCAGCAACTGCCTTAAGCACCTGGTCGTGGCGCCAGCGATAGCGCCCATCTCCGAGGGCTTTTGGGCAGCTACTAAGGAGGTGCTCTAGGGATCCCCTTCCTGGACAACGGGGACAGGAAGATGTCTCACTTTTACCCCAGATGTGCAGGTTTGCTGGACTTGGTAGGACATCGTAGACAGTTTGGACTAAGAACCTGATACGGTGGAAGTCTCCTTTCCAAATGTCAGCCCAGGTGATCTTCCGTTGCCGCACATTTTCCCACTTTGTCCAAGCTCCTTGCTGTCCCATTCCCACCATCCTGCTAGCTCTGTTAGTTTCTGTGTTTGGGAGTGTGGCTTCAGGTCATAGAAAATAGCATTAACCTGATAATAAATCAATGGTCTATGTAATATCCTCACTAATATAATGAAACATACTCTTTGTGTGTGTGTGTGTGTGTGTGTGTGTGTGTGTGTGTGTGTTTGTTTTCTAGTGTGGATCACGGAGGAGAGATCAGGATGTCTGCAGGACCACGCAAATGTAAGTCCACAAACACAGTTTTAGTTCTTGGTGTTTTGTTGTTATATTGGCTTGAGAAACAAAATGCTATTAAACTTATTATTATTATTATTATTAGTGTACACACACACACACACACAGGGCCTTAAAGTCCCAATATACTCCCGGCAAAGTTCTTTTTCGTTCTTCATTAAGCCGTGACACACTTAACGACTGTGAGGCCGATTATGAATGTAATTTGATCCTTACGACTGATCATTCGAACACGCCAAGTTAGAGACAGTTGCGTTCAGTCATTGTTCACAGTCGGTGTTTAAACTCTGTAAGTGTGTTCAGTCCAGTTTCAGCCAGTCGTGAAGTGTGTCAGCTCTCCTGTTCTGTCTCTGAAATGTCTTCAGCAATGATACACAACATTTTGGAGGTTTTCTTCGAGGAGTTTTTGTTGTTTGTTTGTTTATTTAGATAGGGACAGATTCAAAAAACACAGATAAACTTAAACAGTCATCAGATGTATGTGTCATAGTTTTTTTTAGCTAAAGCTAATACACAACACAGCGTTATTTAGGCATTTGAAGACCCATTTAGCAAAGTGCAGGGAGATAAAATTAGCAAAACTTAAAATCTTAGATTTGCTTAGAAGAATTGGCGTATCCCAGTCCTAACTTGTGCGCTAACAGAACCATTCTTACATTATATCAAAAGCTGCATCACTGAATCGCGTGAGGATGAGAAAACACTTTTTCTGTGTCCATTCTCTAGTGATTTACATTACTTACATTACATTAGAATACCAAAGAAACCACCCAGAACACCCTAGAAAATGCCTAGCAAACACTTAGAGTAACCTAGCAACTGTCTAGCAACCACCCAGAATATCATAGCAACTACCTAGAACACCCTAGTAATCGCCTAGCAAAGATTTAAAGTAACTTAGCAACTACCTAGCAATTGTCCGGCAATCACCCAGAACACCATAGCAACCACCCAGAATACCCTAGTAACTGCCTAGAAAACACTTTAGAGCAATTTAGCAACCACCTAGCAACTGTCTAGAAACCACCCAGAAAATCATAGCCACTACCTAGAACACTCTAGTAACAGTCTAGCAAAGATTTAGAGTAAACTAGCAACCACCTAGCAACCACCTACAACAACATAGCAACCACCCAGAATACCCTAGTAACTGCCTAGAAAACACTTAGAGTAACCCAGCAACCACCTAGCAACTGTCTAGCACCCACCCAGAACACCATAGCAACCATCTAGAACACCATAGGAACTGCTGTGCAAACACATAGAGTAACCTAGCAACTACCTAGCAACTGTATAACAACAACCCAGAACACCCTAGCAACCAATTAGAACACCATAGGAACTGCTGTGCAAACACGTAGAGTAACCTAGCCACCACCTAGTAACTGTCTAGCAACCACCCAGAACACCATAGCAACCACCTAGAACACCCTAGTAACCGCCTAGCCAACACATAGAGTAACCTAGCAACCACATAGCAACTGTCTAGCAATCACCCAAAACACCACAGCAACCACCTATAACACCCTAGCAACCACCCAGAACACCATAGCAACCACCTAGAACACCCTAGTAACTGAGTATTGAGTATTGTCTGCTATATTTGCTTCTTATTTATTAATCTAGTCAATTTGTTGATGAAACATTGATTAAAATGAAGATACAATTTATACAAAACAAAATTGACTTTAAAGAAAGGCTTTCTACAAAACAAAACTTAATAAGTGTTCAAAATCAAGTCTGACCCTCTCTCTATTGGATATATATCTTATGATCATATCTTACTCATCTCATGCAGTTCCCTTTTCATATATCCGACTCAACACAGATGAAATAAAAAAAAAACATATTATTAAACATAAACATTACATTTTTTTTGTACTTATATTTAAGCGTCACGCTGCTCCGCTTTGCTCATATGTAGCCTATACATGCATGTGTGTGTGTGTGTGTGTGTGTGTGCATGTGAAGGGGTGCCCTTTGAATATCGTTATCATTATTGAATATTTTTAATAATTAATTTTTTTCATGCATTGTGGACACATCGGTCCTACTTGTTACAGGTTTGACACTTTACTAAACTGACTCTGACTGTATTACTAAATAACTTATTGAATATTGATATCATCACTATCATTACTTTATTCAGGTCGGCACCACATGACGATTAGCAGAAATCTGTTACTAAATTTAATTTATATTAGTTTATAGTGTGAGCCCCTGATTAGATGCTGCATGTTCTCTTGGGTTGTTTTTTTATACATTTTTGGAAAAAAATTGATGGATTTATAGCGTTTTGAAAAAATAAAACTTTTAATTTATCATAAACAATATTGTAGTTTGATTTAATAATCGTTGTTCCACATGTTCAGACTGAGCCAATAAAACATTTTAACAGGATAAATTGGATATTCACTAAGTGTGTGTGTGTGTGTGTGTGTGTCTAGATAAAAAATGTCATTTTCCTGAAAACTATTGAAATGATTTCTAGTGTTTAGTAAAATAACTCCTCAAATGTTGCTGTTGTAATGTGTGTGTTCTTGTGTTCAGACGCTGTTGATCTCACACTGGATCCAAACACAGCATACACTCGTCTCGTTCTGTCTGAGGAGAACAGAAAGGTGACGCGTGTGTCAGAGAGACAGTCGTATCCTGATCATCCAGACAGATTTGAGCATCATCATCAGGTTCTGTGTAGAGAGAGTCTGACTGGACGCTGTTACTGGGAGGCTGAATGGAGTGGAGATAAAGCTGAGATATCAGTGTCATATAAAGGAATCAAGAGGAAAGGATGGAGTGACTGTGTGTTTGGACAGAATGAGAAGTCCTGGAGTCTGTACCGCTTTGATCACAGTCTCTCTGTCCGTCACAATGATAAGTCCACTGATGTTTCTACTGATCCAGGATCCTGTAAGAGAGTAGGAGTGTTTGTAGACGAGTCGGCCGGCACTCTGTCCTTCTACAGCGTCTCTGACACACACACACTCACACACTTACACACATTCACACACACATTCACTGAACCACTTTATGCTGGATTTAGACTTTATCATTATAACTCTTCAGTGTCTCTGTGTCACATTAAACACACACACACACACACACACACACACACTGACTGACTCACGCATACACACACTTACTCACACACGCACACACACACATACACACACCTGACTGAAACTAACACACACGCAACTTGATGACTAACACACACACAACTGACTGACACACACACACACATACATACATATGTGTGTTATTGTGTGTGAAAGTTTGATGATGTTGTTTTGAAGATCTTGTTGATCATATTACGTAATAATATCGGCTGGATGTTTTCTGTGTTTTTGTTGTTTGTTTGTGAATATATTTCACTGATTCTGTAGTCGATGATTCTACTGTATGATATAATGCTTCTGGAGAAAGATGATTTTCCAGAAACTTGTATTAATGCATAACTTGTGTAAAATACATAAATACAAGTTACAGTTTTTTACAATCACTTTGCTACTATTTTCAGAACTTTGATGTGATTTTTCACAACTCTAGACACAAAACTCAAAACGGTTATCACTTGTAACACAGGCTGTCTAATGTTCATAACATTGCATCGTGCATTCACATCTTTAAAGAAATCTTGCACTTGCACAATCATTGGTTCAAAAAACAAATTTACTGTGAAATACCATTGAAACATAACTATAGATCACCCACACACAAGTAACCGATAGTTTCACTGTGTCATTGTTTGTACAATCATTAAATATTGTAGAACAAAATAGATAATACAGATTTCATTATGGTACTACATGAACAGTAAATATACATCTCTGCAAGTACTGCAGTAATAGAGAGAATACATACGCTTAGTGGAATCATTGAACAAAGTGTGTGATATATTGATGCAAAACACTGTTGTATATGTACTGTTGTACAAAACACACATTGTATTGGAATCAAAGCAAAAATATATACAGTAATATTACTGTAGGCTACATCCATGGATATTGTAGTCTAATTTGTTCATGCTCCATGCTAATTGGTGAAAATGAATCTCATTATCTTGAAACTTTCATGATTTACTGTAAACATGGAAGATTGTGTCTGTTTCCATACAACTATACATTAAGAGTACTGCAACAGTTACTTATCATTTTGAGCAGTTGTATCAATTGATAGTTAGATCATTGTAAGGAAATGAATAGACACTCATTTGAAATGTAATGTGTGAATTGCCTTTTGAAATAGTCGTACTTTGATGTTAAGTTGTGTCATATTGAACATGTGATTTTTGTTGAATGAACAAATGATCTAAATTTTATGTGTATTGTATCCAAGCAATTAAGAAAAGGGTTAGAGTTTTGAAAAATATGCATTTTGATCATTGGTTGTGAGTTTTGTGTCTAGAGTTGTGAAAAATGACATCAAGGTTCTGAAAATAGCAACAAAGTGATTGTAAAAAACTGTAAATTCAAAGCAGTTTTAAAGTCAAGGCAAATTCTGGATTGGTGAATCTCACAAAAGATTTTCACACCAAAATGAAAGTAAAAAATAGGAATCATAGGAAAATATATTTCCTAGCGAAAATAGGAAAATTTCGCTAGTAATATTGTGAAATATTATTACAATTTAAAATAACAGTTTTCCATGTAAATATATTATAGAATGTATACATTTATTCCTGTGGTCAAAGCTGAATTTTCAGCATCATTACTCCAGTCTCCAGTGTCACATGATCCTTCAGAAATCATTCTAATATGATGATATATTATAATATTTTTTTTAATATATCTAATAAGAGGATTTGATGCTCAAAAAACATTTATTGTAACAGTCATGTTGCTTTATATTTTTTTTTTTGGAAACAGGGATACGTTATCTATTTTTTTAAACTGTATTGTAAATGTATTTTCATTTCATTTTCAAATTTGTATAAGAAATCTTGTGCAATTTGTGAATAATACACTTTTCTTGATCCCAAACTTTTGAACGACAATCCAATAATAAAATCACTGTTTAGAAATCTGTGTGATTTAATTTTCTGGCCAGGAGATTTCATATTTTCAATGCATCCCTTTATCTTCTTTGTTCCTGTATTAAAGGAGTAGTTCACTTTAAAAAAAAAAACTTTTGCGGATAATTTATGTGTTGATAATGAGAGTTTCAGTGCAGCTTCAAATGGCTTTAAAAGACATCAGACAATGTGTAAGTTAAGTTTTATAAGCACAAATGTTCGCCTTGCTCTGTTCTGTGATGAGCGTTCGTGACTCTCCTGTTCAAACTCATTCATCAAAATGAACAATTTTTTTGCCCTAGTCATGACTTGAAGGGTCCTTGATAAGACCCTTATTCATCGTCTGGTGTTGTTTAAAGCCCTTTGAAGCTGCACTGAAACTCTCATTTGGACCTTGAACCATTTGGTTCCCAATGAAGTCCATTATATGGAGAAAAATCCTGGAATGTTTTCATCAAAAACCTTAATTTCTTTTCTACTGAAGAAAGAAAGACGTGGACATCTTTGATGACATGGGGGTGAGTAAATTGGTAAATTATCACTTTTTTTTTTAGTCTCGTCATCCCGAATGCTAGATGGCGCACTAACGACTGTTCCTCGCGGTGGATTATGGGTAACATCCGCTCTTGCTGTGCTCATCTGCCATTTTGTTGTGGAGATCAGGGACGCGGCGTACGTTATTCTGTAAATGACGAATACAACTCTCTTATAGTGGATCAGAACTAAAGCCGAGGCACGATGCTTTCCGCTGCCCAGTTACTCGATGAGTTAATGGGCCGGGACCGGAACTTGGCTCCGGATGAGAAGCGCTGTAATGTGCGCTGGGATGATGAGACCGTAAGTGAGATGACGGCTAAACAGCGGCCGCGATTCATTTATTACACTCACACACTACTCTGTAGGTCACTAAACGACTTAATAAACGCGTTTGTGTGATAGTTAGTAAATAAACGGATCTGAGCGATGTCTGTTTTGCTAGTTTGTCTCGGTTGTTTGGGTCAGTTAGTAGCGCGCGAGGCTCGTGCCACATTGTTGAACACATGCGCGCGCAGCGTCCCGCCTTCATCTCCAGTGTTTGCCAGACAAAACACTTTTATTAACGCGCAAACAACAGCAAAGTATCAACCTTTTTCGTGTAACTACTAGTAGTGCTGGGTATTATTAATTGGCACACACCTCACGGTTCGTTTCCGTTCAGTTAAATTACAGGTGGCAAGAAAAAAATGCACTATTGTGGGACCCTTTCAGTTGTTAACTTTAACCGTAATAGTAACGTAGCAACTGATTTGTGTACAGACATCTCCACTCGCTTAAAATACACAGAAGATATTTTAAATACTGTAAAATCATGTAAAACTGTATTGTTTTCGACGTTTTAACTCCGATGTTGACAGTCATTGTGTTTGAAAACGTACTTTTATAACAGCTTAATATACTTTAAAAAGTTTGTACTAAATGCTACTCTTTAAATTGATTCTAATGCGTTTAGTTGAACTTAAGCGTGTCATGACTTAAAATACATTACTTGAAATATATCATAATTCATGCTACATTTAAAATTAAAAAGTACTGTACATGTGCTTTAGTATGTCAACACATTAAAATAAGTGTCACATTACTTCTACACAAGTATTTTGTAGCTAAATAGAATAACTACTTTTAATTTGGCATTGTTCAAAGTACTTAAAAGTGCATTTAAGTGTGTAAACAGTCATGAGTGTCTCTTCAAGTACTCTACTTTATGCGTCTCGAGTACACTTAAATGCCTTTTATTTCATTAATACATTTCTGCAAACATGTTTGTATGTATATATGAAGAGTTCAGATGCAATTAAGCCTCTAAATGCCATTACTGAACTTAAATATACAAGTTTGATAAAAAATCATTAAAGAAGAAAATTTCAAATGGCATTTAGAGGCTTTTGCATCTGAACTCTTCATGTATGTATATATATATATATATATATATATATATATATATATATATATATATATATATATATATAAACAATACAGATTTGTAATGATTTTCAATCATTTTCAAAATAAATTTCCGCGTTCAAGTTGTTTACCGTTTGTTTGCTGACACATTTTGCTGTAGTCACGGTGTTTTGGTGGGAATTATGCTCCCTTAAACTGATCAGCTGAGTTAGTCAAACCAAATTTCCATACTGAATGTACTTATTTATTTGTGATTATCTCTCGATCTCTATAAAAGAGTCATCCATCTGTGGGCCAGCTTCAACAGTATAGTAGAGCTCATGGCTTCATCTTTGTGTCAATGCCATTTTTCTAATGGAACAACCCACATACACTGACAAAAAGGGATCTTGAGTAACCTGTGAGCGTTTTTCTGCAGGTCTGCAAATATTACCTGTGTGGCTTTTGCCCTGCTGAACTCTTCACAAACACACGGTCTGACCTGGGTAAGATCAGCTTCTTAAAACGCATTCATCTGCTTTTATTCTTGCTGTCCACATTGTAATGGATCTGTTTGTGTTTGTTTCAGGTCCTTGTGAAAAAATCCATGATGAAAACTTGAGGAAAGTGTAAGTAAAAACTCACGGGAAGAATAAAAAGCCTTTTTAGGACCGTCACGGATTCCTGTTAGTAAAATGCAAAAAAACAAATCCCATTATTGTGATTATCAGTGGTGAATTTTCTCAGTGTGAATTGGCACTACAAAACACGTCCAAATTTTAAACTTCCAGTCTATGATGGTTAAATTTAGCAGTTAACAGCGAATCACGTGCATGCCGAACCGTGGGGCCTGGTCCGCTCCACCCCTAGCCTGTTCAGTGTTGTGTCTGAAGCCTGAATCTTGACCTCGCAGGTATGAGAAGAGCTCCCGCTTCATGAAGGAGGGATACGAGCGGGACTTCCTGCGGTACCTGCAGAGTCTCCTGGCCGAGGTGGAGCGCAGGATTCGGAGGGGTCACGCGCGCCTGGCCCTCTCACAAGCCCAGCAGAACTCAGGGGTAACATTTTAGTGTTTTTCTCATAATTTTAGATCGTATTAATGGCCTGGTGTTTCATTAGAGCACTATGATTCCTCTGATGCAAAAATGCAGACAGAAACACTATCATCTCCTTAAATAGTGGTGTGCGGTATCACAATTTTTGATCTTGGATGAGTCAAATGTCTCCAAGGCCTGGTTTTGAAGATATATCGTAGTATATCGTGCTATAGTGCGGTTCTGGTTCCTCCATCTCAGCACAGTGTACATTCACATCACATGCTAACACAGAAGGAGAGTTACACTCACGGGACACTGCGATTCACAGAAGTTCATTTGCATGTGCTTTAAAGCGTTTTTTCCTCTGCTATTTGAAGATATTTTAAAGAATCACCCTTACGTCTCACCCTTTACATCTGTCTGTGGGTTCTGCTAATGTTCAATCAGTGAGAAGTGCTAAAAAGTGCCTGTGATTAAACCTTGAAACTCCATTGGCTCCTCAAATCTCTCGTGAGGCTAAATTAAAGCTGGTTGTTTTGAGTAAAACTTTTCTTTACTCAAACAACATTTTATATAAAGACTGATGTTTATGATTTTGAGGAGAGGAGTGTCAAGTACTTTGTTGTCGGTTCATAGCAGACATTGCCTTAAATGGCTTGTCCATAGCACTTCATCTTTAATAATGTGAGATTCTGGCCAAAAACTGAGCTCCCACATAGTAGCCATAGTGAACTTTATAACCTATAAGTTGATGAAAACGTAACGCACTGCACTTACTGCCTAATAATGACGGACTGAACACGAAATTCACTGGTCAAAAACATAGTATCTAAATTTGAGCTTGGATTTGGTCAAATATTAATAATATCGTGACACGTGCAAGTGTCTGACCTTATATACAGCCACGGTATTAACTTTGACAGCGCATTTAGTTGTTTAAAAAGTTATTTTATTTTTAATTACATAAAGTAGCGTTTTTTTGTAGATGCATGGCTTCCGTCCAAAAGTGACGATATACTGAAGCATCTCTCTATATGAGGACATGAGCTTCATCTCCACGGTCACTTCATTTGAGTGAAACTACTGCCAGAAACTCACAGAAACTCAAAGGACTTCACTACTAACTGATAGAGTAAACGTTTGGTTTAAAGGGATACTCCACTTTTTTTGGGAAATAGGCTCATTTTACAACTCCCCCAGAGTTAAACAGTTTAGTTTTACTGTTTTCGAATGCATTCAGCCAATTTTATGATATTTAGAAGAATATCAGTAACCAGACAGTTTCTGGTCTCATTGACTACTATAGTATATTTTTCTTCTACTATGGAAGTCAATGAGACCAGAAACTAAATATCAGAAAATCGGCTGAATGGATTTGAAAACGGTAAAACTCAAACTGGTTAACTTTGGGGGAGTTGTAAAATGAGCCTATTTCAAAAAAAAAAAAAAAAAAAGTGGAGTATCGTATCCCTTTAACCTGAAGTTATGACAGAAATGTATTACGTATTGTTCTATAGAGTACTTCACCACGTAATAACAAAGTTTATAATGAAGCTGATTAAAAAATATATATATTTTTAAAAAAAACTATGAACAATTAAGTTGATAATGTTTATGCGTTCATTTGGTTATCAACTTAAAAAAATATTATTAAATAATAAATCCAGCAAAAATTAAACTGAGAATTTCTGAAATAATAAACTCTTCATATTTCATGTCTATTGTTGTAACAAATGTTACGTGTTAAATCACTAAATAAGTTAAATTGATCATTAGGCATGCTCTTTGATTATTGAAATTTAATGAAACCATTAAAACGATATCCCAAAAAAATAAAAACCAAACAAAATTTGTGAAAAAATAAACTAAACTAAATATTTTTTTTTTTTTCATAAACTTGTCAAAAATTGCAAAGTTGATTAATTAGACATGCCTTTTCATTCCCATAAGTTAAAATTACCAATAAAATAGAATACAGGACAATTTAAATGGAAAAAAATGATGGGAAAAAAAAGGAAGAATGAACCTGAATTTAAACAATAAAACTGAATTTGCAGCGCTTCTTTGCACTACTTGATTTATATCTTAAAATTATTTATATATTATAAAGGCCACCTCGTTTGTGCACTTCTCAAACCCTACTCACTCCAAACTCTGATTTCTAGGTACCGGGTCCAACTGGGAAGAACGAGGAGAAAGCACAGGTCCTCACGGAGAAGATTGAAGAGCTTGTTCTTCAGGTACTGGTTGTGAGCCGTCTCAGCTGAGAAGGGAACATGGATGTGTTGAAGTGGCTCTGAGATGTGTGTGTGTGTGTGTGTGTTCAGATTGAGGAGCTGGGCTCGGAGGGTCGTGTGGAGGAGGCGCAGGGCATGATGAAGCTGGTGGAGCAGCTGAAGGAGGAGCGGGAGGAGCTCAGCTCCAATCCTTCAGTGAGTTACAGCTTTCTCTTCTTGTGTTTAAGTGTAGACCACAGACTTTGTGTGTGTTTTGGCACTGACCTGTTTACTCGTTTGTCAGACGATCGAGAGCTTTGCGGCTCAGGAGAAGCAGATGGAGGTGTGTGAAGTGTGTGGCGCTTTCCTCATAGTCGGCGACGCTCAGTCCAGAGTGGACGATCATCTAATGGGCAAGCAGCATATGGGATACGCCAAAATCAAATCCACGGTGGAGGAACTGAAGGTTTGTTGATGGTCGAACTTTGTTTGGCCAATCCTTTACTTCACATTATAGTTACTTTTGCTGAGCCAAAATAGTTTCAGTTGTGATTTTGGTTTTCAACAATTATGAAAACATGATCATTGAGATAAATGATTAACGATAAATAATTAACGTCCAAAACAGTCAAATCATGTAACACGATGGTCGTGAAACATAATAAAAATTAGAGCCCGACTGAAAAGGATTTTGAAGGCCGATACCGATACAAATAATTTTGGGTGTTAAAATCCGATATTCCGATATATCGGCCGATATTTTGTTTTTATTAAATATTGTTGGATTTCACACACGTAAGAAAAGAAAAACTAACCTTTCTGCACAAGATGCGTTTGATACTTTTTCTCTACGTCTAAATGTTCGATCCTCGCAAATATAACTTACATTTTACAATACAGGGACTGTAACTAGAGATATGCTAGTTATAAATATAGTATCATTACTTTATTCAGGCAGAAAAAGTTCATTGTGGTTTCCAAGCTCATTAATGTTAACGTTAGCGGTCTTCCACATATGATAGTGGTATTATGGCTAGTCTATGATGAGCCATAATTTAGCAATAGATAACACCATACTGCAAATTGTAAAACATACATTTTCAATATAACAGGCCAAGGAGAGATGATTGACACGTGTTTCGTCCGTTTTTATTTTATTTTTGAAATATCCATTTATCGGCCATTATAACTGCCGATACCGATATTATGGAAAATGCCTAATATCGGCCAGCCGATATATCGGTCTGACTCTAATAAAAATGTAATGTTTTGTTGTAAATTGTGATACTTTTTAAATTTGATTTTGAAAGACTGATTAAGTTTAATTTCTTTAAAATTAGACAGCCTTAAGGTACACTATGTAACTTTTAGCCCTCTAGTGGTTAAACACAGAACAGCATGCATTTTGTGGAAGAACATTGTTTCATTTGTGCTTCGGCTTTGTGTATGAATGTAATTATCCAACAGCCCATAAAACATTGAGAGATTTTTAGATGGAAAGGATCTCAAGCTGACTAGCTGAAGACGTTACAGTAGCTTTACACGTTAAAGGGTAACTAAACCCCTGGTCAGAGCGTGACTCCACCCTCTGGCAATATTTGAAAAATGCTGGAAAAGTGGGCAGACCCCAGCGGAGATAGAGGGGACGAAATAGATGCTAAAACACTCTATCCTGATCATTTTTAATACTCACAATTCCAACTCCTGACTCGCTACAGTGGTTTTGACGAAAAAAGCTGGTTTTTATACTGCCAAAGTGGTGAGCTGAAACCTGCGTATGTCACGAAGTGCGGAACATCCAATAGGAAAATTCAACTGCAATAGCCAACGTTCAACCTGAAGAGCTAAGACGTTTTTACACCAGATATTGTACAAATAGAACACTTTATACACAATTGTCAAAAAAGTTACTCGAATCAATGACTGGTGTTAATAAAGATCCATTCTTACAGATCATTAACTAAAAAAAATTGGTTTAGTGTTTAGTTACTCTTTAATAAACACGGTAATTCCAGCAGAGCGCTATAGTGAAATGACCCTTCACAATAATGTGTTACGATGGACTTTGTTAGAGAGCTACATATGGCGATTTATCTGTTCAATTAAATACCACACCAATAAAAACACCATCATCTCCACGTTGCTTTTACATCATATCAAATCGGTCCATCTCTGAAAAGCCAAGCTAATGTTGATTCTTGTTCTATTACGAGCTCTGTCTCTTTTCACCAGCAGACTGTCCTTTGGAGTATCGCTAGTTTTAAACAAACATGGAAGAAAATTTGGAGATTTAGCTGTTCCATTTCAACCTTTCTCACTAACCTCTGCAACTCACACGCCAGACACGTTTAAAGTAGCCGGAGCAACTTTTCTATATTTCCGGATATGGCAAGACACATTGGCAAATTACTTAAGCACGCAATTTCCTGCTAAAACCATCCCGACCGGTCTAAAATATAGAAAGATTGATGATGTGATTACTTTTTTTTTACACATATGTATATATATATATATTAGGGCTGTCAAAACGATTAATCTCGATTAATCGCTTCCAAAATAAAAGTTTGTGTTTACATAATATATGTGGGTGCACTGTGTAGAATTATTTTGTATATATATATAAAAACACATGCATGTATATTTAAGAAAAAAAAAATTTACATATAAAATATTTATATATAATATAAATCTATATACAGAATATACATGAAAATATTTCTTAAATATATACAAGCATGTGTGTGTTTATATAACTAAAATAATTATACGCAGTGCCCCCATATATTATGTAAACACAAACTTTTATTTTGGATGCGATTAATAGTTTTGACAGCCGTTATATATATATATATATATAAACATTTTGAACAAAAAAAAATGTAGTTTAAATCATGAAAAACAGAATTTGAGGAAAAAAATTCTAAAAAAATCAACAGTGTGGGAATGCATGTTTTTGACTGGATTGATTGTTGCGAATCAAAAGTTGGCCATGTGTAAACCATGGTTTTCTGTTTGATCCCACAGGAAAAGCTGCGCCGGCGCTCCGAGGACCCGGAGAAGGAGGACCGAGGGAAGAAAGAGAAGGAGGACCGGGAACGCGAAAGGGAGGAGCGCGAGAAAAAACGCAAAGAGGAGGAAGAGAAGGAGAAAGAGCGAGAAAAGGAGAAGGAGAGAGAGCGTGAGAAGGAGAGGGAGCGCGAGCGGGAGAGAGAGCGGGACAGGGAGCGGGACCGGCGCAGCAGGAGGAGTCACTCCAACAGCAGACACTCCAGCCGAGCGTCGGACCGCCGCAGGAGCCGCTCCAGAGACAGGAGGAGGTCCAGGAGTAAGGAGCGCGACAGGAAGCGCAGCAGGTGCGCACCTCACACACACACACACACACACACACACACTCCTGTACTCCAGCTGAGCTGGTAACATAGATCATGTGGCGTTTCAATTTAGTAAAGGGTTATTTTTTTAGCCTATTATAGCATTTAGTAGTATTCAGTTTTGAAGGTTTAGTAATGTTTGTGCATTTGCCATTTTTAAGTTTACTTTTGTCCAAAAAAAAATTTTTTTTTTTAGTTATTTCAATTTAATTAGTTGAACTAATTTTAGCTATATAACTAATTTTTTATCTTTTTTAAAAATTTTATGTTATTTTAGCTTTTCTTCAGTTAACGGAAATGATTTGTATATTTTGATTTAATGGTAATAATACTGGCTGAGTGTAATTTAAGGCATCTGTGATTCCCCTGTTGTGCCAGTTGAGATCTCCTTGACTAAAGTTGTCCTGATGTGTGCAGGAGCCGGGACCGAGAGAGGAGGCGCAGCCGGGAACGCTCGGACAGGAAGCGCCGCTCTCGGAGCAGGGAGAGGAGGAGGTCCCGCAGCTCTGAGCGCAAGAGCCACCGACACCGCAGCAGAGACAGAGAAAAGGACAGAGGAGACCGAGACAAGGACAAATCCTCTAAGGACAAAGGTCGGGCGTTTCACTTTAATTCATTTCTGAAGACTTCTTTTTCTTTTCTTGCAAAGTCTTTGATCCGAACATTGAGATTTGTTTTGTTTGATCATCTGTTTTGTTTGTTGTATCATTTTGTGGTAACACTTTACAGTATGGTCTCATTCGTTAACATTAACTTGTGTATTAACTAGCATGAATTACTAATAGCAATACATTGTTACAGTATTTATTAATCGTTGATATAAAAATACTCTTGTCCATTGTTTGTTCAGTGCATTAATGTTAACAAATACAACTTTTGATTTTAATATTGTATTGGTAAATGTTGAAATTAGCATTCACTGAGAAAATGCTGTAGTAGTTATAAATGCTGTAGTAGTGTTCGGTAATTAATGATTCCTTACAGTGTTACCCGTTTTGTTTTTGTTTGGTTTGTCTTATCCTTTCAACAATAGGAAATATTTTAACCCTTTAACCCTAAAACGTATTCTGGACAAAAGTGGGCAAAATACTTTTGATTTATTTATTTTTTTTTTTAAAATACTTCCCTTGATCTGAACAGTACAAGACTTGGCTACTTTTCCTAAGTTTGCCTCCTGAACATAAACAATTTTTTTTTTGATTCAATTCTACAATGTTAAGTGGGTGGGGAAAAAAAACTCCTTAATCTTGTATTTGGGTCAAAAATGGGCACCCATAGAAATGAATGTGAAAAACTGTAATTTAGAGCATTCTAAAATAAGCCAAAATAAGACGCCAGGTGACAGCAAAGTCACTTCATCTTTAGGTTTTAGCTCTAAGAACTTATTGGAATAATATTTTAATGTAGTTTTAAAAAAATAAAACATACAACATAAAAATAAGCATAATTTACATAGAAAAAAAATGTACTTTTTGAAGTAATTAAATTCAAAAATACACCAAAATAAAATAAAAACAGCATAAATGGATAGACAAAACTTTATCAAAGACAGTGATATAACATTTATAATAAATAAAAATTAGGATCACACCTGAGTCCTCTGTTCCCACATTTGTCCACAATTACAGGCTTAAGGGCTATAAAGTGAATACGGTTTGAGGGCTACGGTTTAATATTTACACCTTTTTTCACTAAATTAAATATAAATATGTATTACATCAGGTTGAGTAAATGACCCTAAAATGAAAATTAAGTCATTTCTCTAATTCAATAATGCCTTTTTGTTGTTTTTCGGACCAAAAGTCCTTCTCACACCTGTCCACATAATATCAGTGAATCGTGAAAAAAAGACACAAGTTTCACAGAATGATCCCATGCGACACATGCCGTGTGTTCAAGTGTTTTGAGAAGGTATTTTTAGAGGGTTTGGTGAACAACAAACCGAATGTTAGTGTATTATTTAACAAAAATCCTGGCCTTCTCTGCACGGCTACACGTTCATGACTCTATTAGCGTCGCAGTTCACTCCGACTTGCCTAGAAACAGCACAAGTTGTGTGAAAAAGAGCTGAGAAAAACAAGTTGTGGTTTGAAAAAGAGCGACAATACTGCATTAAAACAACACCTGGGTGAGTAAATGTGGACTTGAATATAAGAAAAATCTGCCGTTTCTTGAACATGACTAATTAAACCGTTCAAAATGTATTGAAACACTCTAAATCTAAAGCTGTTTCTCTGAACATCGCCCATGTGCGTTGACTGAATGCGGTTGTGCCTCCTCTCGCAGAGCACAAGGACTCCTCGGATGAGAAACGGAGCAGCAGAAAGGGCTCGGTTGACAAGTCAGTCGAGCTCTCCAAGCCCGAGCCCATGGAGGCCGAGCCTCCCAAAGCGGAAGTGAACGGCACCGCCCAAGAGCTACATTCTGAAGGTGACACACAGTCCAATTAAAACTGATCTGATAGGACCTCAGATCAGCCCCAGGTAAGTGCACCGTCCTCCCCGGCCCCGGTCTCTCCCCCTCTCCCCTTCCCCCCTTTTTCTTTCAGTTCTGTCTGTGATTTTTCTTCCTGTTTTTTAATAGTGCATCGTAAGTATGCACTGAAGATGGGGACTAGGCTGATGAAACGGAAGAAAGTAGAAAGAAACAAATCCAGAGGGAAAGGCCAGTGTAGCCCTGAAAAACATGCTTGGAGGTACCTCGTTTTGTATCGGTCATACATCTGTCTCTTTAGACAAGTTCTCTTCCAAATTTTACGTGTTTTACTCTATTTTTTTTTCTTTTTTAGCTTTTTCCTAACTCTGCCTTGACTACCTCAACCTGTTTACTCTATGCTCGCAGTAAGATTAAACTAGTGGATAACTTTGTTTGCACTTCTAAAATGATTGTGTGCTCATATGTATGTGCGGTACATGCATAAACGCACAGCATTTTACCATCTGATGTCCTTCACAATAGGTTCATTGAACTGCAATGAATACTGATTTATATATATATTTCTTTTTTGTTGGAGTTAACATGGATGTGTTGCACTTTTTTATTACCGTCTGTTCTTAAAGTTGAGATCCGCTAGCTTTGGGATGATGGAAGTGTAGGGTTAATGAATTATTGCAGCTGACTTCCACACCTCACACAGCGTTGGTGTTGTGAGCGACCCCCATGAAAAGCCCATTTAAAAATCAAGGATACTGTCAATCTATGCAGGTACTCACCCAAGGTACTCCTTTCACTACCCACATCCATTTGAATGCTGTTGCCTGTGAACGTGTCTCAGAGCTTGATGTTTCTATATACCCTGTCTCTTTTTTCCCAGTTTTAATTGTCCTCAGTTTTGCTTTCTGTTGGTTTCAAGTGCTTATTCTACACCTAAATACGGGTGGATTGTAAAGTGTCGGGTTTACAGATGAGCCCAATTGATATCCCACAGTAACCTATCAAACCAGATCAAGCTCAAAACAGTTCTTTCTCCTTGTTTGTGTCGCTTATTTTTCATTTTGCCTGTTTAGTAAGACGTAATAGGTTTGAATTAGGGCTGGGCGGTATAGCTAAACAAACACAGGCTGTATCTGTTTATCTTACAAGCTATGTTTCCATTCAAAGTTGCAAATATAACTTGAAATGTCGCCTGAAACATTTCCGAATAAAGCAGAGTTTGTCCAGTGTTGAGAAATCATCACTTCCTTGGAAACTGGTGTAATAAAAATGGAAACTGTGGCTCTTTTTTATCCTCCATCATAAATGACTAGCATTAAATGCTGTCGTGTTTTCTTGCGTTCGGATGCTTGTGTTTGAGAACGCATTCGTGAGACGCTTCTGGAGGGAATTAAACCAAATCCTTCGGATGACAGACTTTCAGAAAGACCAAACTAACTAACTATTTTAGATGCTGTGATGCGATTGGTCCACTGGTTACTCCAGTAATCCAATCACAGCCTCTGTTGAGGCAAAGTCATACGAGTTTTTTTGTTTGTTTGTTGCGGATCGATGGATTTATTTGGGAAGTGTGTTTCCATCGTAGTTTATATGTAGGGTTGGGTATCGAGAATCGAGTATCGATTGGAACCGGGACTAACTTTTAGTTTTTCCCGGAATCATTCAAAAGTTAAAATTTCGATTCCTAGTTTCGATATTCACAGTCCGCCGAGCGGAAGAAAAAAACGCTGAACAACACCAATGAAGAAGCGTCTACCGGAAGCGTTGGCATAATCGCGCGAGTCGAACATGAGTAGCTTACGTCGGCGGTCCAAAGTGTGGCTTCACTTTTCGAAAAATAACAAAATCTCGGCAGAATGCAAAATTTGTGACAAAAGGAGTATTTCCCTTTAGAAAGGAGTATTTCCTTCAGAAAGACCGTTGGTTAGCAAGGTTAGCTAAACTTTTTTGACCCTGCCTCTTAAAAGAATCGGAATCAAGAATCGTTGGGAACTGGAATCGAAACAAGGAATTGGAATCGGAATCAGAATCGTTCAAATTCAAACGATACACAACCCTATTTATATGCGCTTACCGTCTTATTGGTTAAAAAAACTAGCCTCGATTGAGCAAATACATTTTAATGCGCATTTCGATTCTCTTCTAATCTTGGCGTTTCGATTCAGCGTGGGTTTTTTCCCCCCGTCTGCATGCAAATTGAAACGTTGGAAATATAGCTGATGATATTCAAAGTACTCTATTTACTCTCAAACTACACTTTTTAGTTGGTAGAACCAACGTTTCAGCCAATTCACCATTGTAACATTCAAAATTGGTACAAGGTTAAAAATGAAAATAGTGAAGTGGAAATTAAATATAGGCCTAATCAAAAATTAATACAAATAAAACATATTTTTCATGTGTATATAACAATACACAAAACAATTACTCCAGTTATCCAATCACAGCCTCTGTTGAGGCAAAGTCATGTGAGTTTTTTTGTTTGTTGCAGATCGATGGATTTATTTGGGAAGTGTGTTTCCATCGTAGTTTATATGCACATGCCGTCTTATTGAAGAAAAAAAAATGCCTCGATTGAGCAAATACATTTTTAATGCACATTTGTAGAATTAATGCGCATTTCGATTCTCTTCTAATCTTGGCGTTTTCGATTCAGCGTGGTTTTTTTTTTTTTTTTTTTTTTTCATCTGCATACAAATTGAAAAGTTGGAAACATAGCTGATGATATTTAAAGTACTCTATTTATGTACTCTCAAATGGTTTAAAGAAAGAACCGACATTTCAGCCAATGGGCTATATGCACGCATAAGTTCCGCATTTGACGCAAGGATGCTCGTCAGTTTCCGGTTGGGGAGATTAAAGCGGAGGAAAACCGAGGAAAACGGGATTATGGCGGAGTCTTCAAAAGTTACTGTCAAAAATAAATTTATAAATGTTTTTAGTAATTTTATATATGGTTATGTTTATTTAATATAATTTTAAAAAAGAAGCATAAACACAACGAGGGGTGTCTGTTTTGTCTGTTTTTGTGACTAATGTTTCTTTAGTGTAACCATGGGGTATAAAATTCAATATAAATTCTCGGTATTGCATTGGACTCTACGATCGGCGGAAGTTATCGAGCATCCTTACACCTCCACCGGAAATACCGCCGTGCATAGAGCCCATTCACCATCGTAACATTCAAAATTGGTACAAGGTTAAAAATGAAAATAGTGAAGTGGAAGTTAAATATAATCAAAAATGAACAGAAATAAAACATATTTTTCATGTGTATATAACAATACACTGAATCATAGTTTTGAATTCCTATTATAACATTTTCAAAATGTAAATTTTTGAACTTGTGGTGGCGCTATACAGTTGGTCCTAGAGACCCCAAAGTTGGTCAGATTACTATTCATTGCCATCACTATAAGTGCACCAATTTTCAGCATTTTCCTATGTTTAATTTGGAATAATTCAAACGTGCCAAATGGTTTTAGTACTGGTATTTAAGGGGAAATGGCAAAAAGCATTAAAATTGTTGCGATATTCACAGTGGCGATTATTTTTATACCCCTGCTGAATCTATATTGGCTATATCTCTCAGCCCTAGTATGAATTAGCTTGTTTTAATATGCAGGTGTGTCTTTTCTGAAGTAAACTTTTTTACTTTCTCTCGTGTTTTGTTTAAATACCCTACCTGTGTTGTCCTTAAGATAGAAGTGCATGCTTTCAGAAGAAGATCAGCCAGTTACATGCCAAAGTCTGGCCGTATAGACGAGGGGGATATCAATTCTTTCAATATTTCATGGTTTTATTTCTGTGCTTACCTTCAATCATTTTACTTACAGCTGAGCAGTTGCTCTCACTGCTGCTATGTACAATATGAAGATATGAGTAATTGATGAGAGGATAGAATAAACGAGAATGTTCATAAAAGTGATCAAATTTATCGATTTCTGATTGGACAAAGGACATGATTTGTCTGATAAAAAAGTGGTTTGATCATTTTTAAAAATTTGAGTTAATGAAATGAAAGAATGGTGCTTTTTATTTATGTTTCCAGACCTTGTGAAATGTACTTAATGCTGTATATGTTTGTGATTTCACGCACTAATCGAGCTCTCTCTGACCATTTGTGTACATCAGGAGGAGTTTGAACAGCTGCAAGAGGAAGACCTGAAGACCTCCATCCCACAACTCAGCTCCGCTGCTTTAAAACAAGGTGAACCACAGATGTAGTGGCCTATAAGATAAAGCTGTAAATGTAAAAATGGTTCCGTAGCCCTTTTTCAGCGTTTCCACAGGACCTTCCGTGTTTTTATTATTATGTTTGTTTGGTTTTCTTTGGTCTTACTGCTATACGCTGGCATAGATGAACATGCAAGTCCACCATTATTTCTGTTAGTATGCATTCAGAATGAATAAAATACTTTGTGGCATGTTTGCTCTGTACAGTCCGCTCTCGATTTACACGTTGGAAATATTGAAGATCGGTTTAGTTCAGTATTTTGACTGGAAGCCTTAAAGGTCTCTGCACTGCTTTATCTCTTATTTTCCCCTCTGTATGCTCGATCCCAAATCTTTATACAATTTTAGTTTAGTGAAGTGTTTTCATTTTTGTTCCCGTTTTAAAACCTGTATTTGTCATGAATAAAAACGAAGAATGAAATGCTGGCGTCTTGATTTTTCCAAATGCTGCCGTGGGAGTTTCGTGTCTGGGATTGCACTTAGACCGCACATCTGCAAGAACCTCATTCAACAGTTGAGATGTTCATGTCTCCAGTGGAGAGTTTGCAGGGTGTGTCAATAACAAAAAAATTATAAAATCTGATGACAGTGGTTTGGTATGAGGTGTTTTAGTTTTGTTTTTTTGTTTTTTTTTAAAAAAGTAAAAGTATGGCTTAAATGATTTTCCTAGTTCAGTTAAAGAGCCTGCTTTTGTTTAAACAAATGATGAAATAATGAGCCAGAAAGTGCTTTTTTGTTATCCACTGTCTTAGTGCACAACGCAGGGTTTGTAAAGACATGTTTGGTGTGGAAGAGCTTGACTGGCCCGCACAGATCCCCGTCCTCAGCCCCATCCATCACCTTTGGGATGAACTAGAACAGAGATTGAGAGTCAGTCCTCGTCGACCAAAATCCGTGCCTGACCTCACAACTCCACTGAATTAACCCTCTGGGTTTGTTCGGCCCAAATGGACCCGAAGAATTTAAATAATTTTTTTTTTTTTTTTTTTTTTGAAAAATCACAGCTTCCTCTGAATGGTCTGAAATTTGGTGACTTTGTTGGTATTTGGTATATGAACACCCCCAAAAATTGGGGACAGGATGTGAATAGTCTAAGTGGTTGTAAAAAAAAATAATCACACTTTGGGTGTTCATGGAAAATGAATGGGAAATTGGCAAAAATGTGAAAATACTGAGTTTTTTTGTGCGTACAATCTACAAATCAGCCACGATCTTGGATAAAAAAGCACATAACAGTGAAGGGGTGAATATATAAAACATCAAGAGTGCAAAACAGACACATCCATTCCAGACACACACACACACACCAAAAAATTCAGATTATACATGTGTTTTGCATTTTTTAAAAAGCTCAGTTTGTCCACCAGATGGCATCCATCTCATTTCAAAAATTGCTTTTATGAGGCCTAGGCTTGACTCTAAAATGAAATACAGCTTTAAAAAAAAATGTAAAAAATATATTTTTTTTAAATATTTTTTCTATTATGTTCAATGGGGGAAAATTTTGTCATAATTATTGCATTAATACTAATTATATATATATATATATAAAAAGAAATTTTCTCAAAACACCAAAAAAGAAAAGAAAAAATATTATAAAAAAAACTGGTAAAAAAAAACAAAAAAGAAAAAAAACATGATTTTTTTTTTATTATTATTTTTTTTAAATATGAATCCCGCCCTTTGGGTCCATTTGGACCCGAACACCCAGAGTGTGACTCTGAAACGTTAATGGGCAAAAATTGCCACAAAAACACTCAAATCTTGTGGAAAGCCTTTCCAGAAGAGCTAAAGCTTCAAAAGGGGGTCCAACTCCATGTTAAAGTGTGTGTATTTAGAATATGATGTCATTACAGTCACAGTTGGTGTAATGTTAGGTGTCCCAAAATACTCCATACAGTGTACATAATACACGCCACTCTTTTTACACATGAGTAATATCCAAAGCTTTGTGTTATAAGCCGGGCAAATTACAATACATTTTGTGGATAGTGTAAAATGAACCAAGCACGTGTCATTTATAATAATTTAATTTTGTGCAATCTTCAGTCACGTTTATGCAAGCATTAGACCCGCAGTTCAACTATGTAATAACTTTTAACATTTTACTCCTTTGTCATTACTCTTAGTGAGGTAAAAGGGTGGACCAATCAGTCATGTGTGGTTACTTAGGGGGTTTACTAAAATAACTCATAAATTACTTGAATTTGGTATTGAATTAATAGCCCTAAATGATTTCAGTGTACAAATACCTTCGATAAGACAATGAATGCTGTCCAGTGGAGAATTGAAGGGTGTTCTGGGATTCGAAGTGCCCCTTGCAGGAGGAAACGCATCATCTCATGGGAGGGAGCTACAGCTTCTGCCACCAAGTGGAGGACGCCTCAAATCTCTGCTAAGTGGAATTAAAATGGGGCGTGTGGAAGTTACACACACAAATACTTGAAGAATGAGCTCATATTATGAGAAAGCAGAGATGTTTGTGAGTCCTTTCACACCCGGGCAAGGGAAATCCTCTCCCATCCTTCCCTTTTCCTCTTGGGAAAGTTGAACACCCCACATCACATCTTCCGTCTGTCCCTAATTCTCACATACGGTGAAGGTACTAATAGCATAAAGCATATCTGTATGTATTTACAGATATGTAAATACATACAGATTTACACATCAATCCAAGATGGCAGCCGATCTCCACCCATGTGTGGATCTCAGTGTTTGAGATCTTGAGATTTGAGTTTTTTCTTGTGATATTTTATGTCTTTTAATCTCGATTAAGTATACTCACGAAAAACAGGACATTCTCCTCCATACTGGGATTATTTTAATTGCAAATAAGGCTGAATTTGAACTTAAAACCTGGACATTGACCACTTGCTAGCCACCACCTGGATATCCTGCTAGCAGTCTGTTACAGGTAGTCCCTGCTTGTTAGCCTGCTGCAGCTAGCTTTGCAGCTAGTCACCACCTGCATGATCGATTATGCTAGTCTGCTGTCAGTAGCTCTGCTTGCTAGCCACCTCTTGGATGTCCTGCTGCTACCCTGCTACTGGTTCATACTACTGCTAGTCTGCTGTTGGTAGCCCTGCTTCCTAACCTGCTGCTGGTAGCTCTGCTTGCTTGCCACCACCTGATGCCCTGTTGCTAGCTCCACTTGCTAGCCACCAACTGGATGTCCGACTGCAAGCTCCACTTGCTAGCCACCTCACGGATGCCCGGCTGCTAGTCCTACTAGCTAGCCAACCTCTGGATGTCCTACTGCTTCACCTGGAAGTCTCCTTGCTAGCCTTCATCCTGTAGACTTGACTTTCTGACTTTCTAAGGTAGGCCTACTGTCCATCTGCTGTCTTGTGTTTAGGCTGTCTTCAACCAAACCTGGTAACCTGACATCATGCATCTGTTTATACTCTTCATACTTTTGCAGTCCATTATGATCATTTCTCAATTTCATTTACAAATCATTATGAGATATACCGCCAGAAAATCAACCTGTGTAACCAAAATAATTGTTCACAAATTAATAAGATCCTGTATCTTCAGAACCTACTGCTGTTAAATGATCATTTTATTGCCTCAGATTACTCTTTTTCTCAGTTCATAGAGGAAAGTGGTGACAAACATCACCCAGCCAAACAAAAACTACGTTGTATGATTATGCTTTTATTGATGTTATCTGGTAATGTTCACCCCAATCCTGGTCCTGTTCCTGGTCTTCCTAACACTTTACAGTCCTTAGCCACTCCTTCAGAATTCAAAAGCAGACATGGCCTTGGTTTTATACATTTAAACGTTAGAAGCCTTGTCCCTAAAATGGATATGATTAAGATCTGGGCTAACACAACCAATGCTGATTTCATTATTATCTCTGAAACCTGGCTTAAAAAATCTGTGTCTGATGAACTTATTTCTATTGAAGGTTTTCAAGTTTATAGAACTGATCGGGTTGGCAAAGGAGGTGGGGTTGCCATATATGTGAAATCTAAGTTTACAAGCTCTGTAACCCTGTCATTAACTAAAGCTAAACAGTTTGAAATTCTGACCGTGAAAGTGAATATCTCAAAAGACGCTGCTATTACAATAGTTGGTTGCTATAGACCTCCATCTGCTTCAAAGGATGCTTTCCAAACTTTATCCAAAATATTACATAAAATTAATGACTGAATTTATTCTTATGGGTGATATGAATTGGGACTGGCTGGCTTTCTGGGAGCTCTGATTGTTTTAAAGACTTGTGTAATGACTTAAACTTAGTGCAACTTATTAATGAACCAACAAGAATAAATCCCAAAGCAGAAATAAAATCTACTCTCCTTGATTTAATCATAACAAATTCAGTTCATAAATATACCTCAACTGCCGTACTTTGTAATGACGTCAGTGACCATTGTGCAGTCGCTTGTGTAAGAAATACAAAAATCCCCAAGGCAAAACCGCGCATCATCCTAAAAAGACATTTTATAAACTTTGAACAACAGGCTTTTCTGCATGATCTGTATCACAGTGATCTCAGCAGGGTGTCTTTGTTCTCAGATGCTGAAATGGCATGGGATTATTTTCATTCAATTTTCATTTCCATTGTAAATAAATATGCACCAATCAAAAGGTTTAGGATCAGTGGTAAGGACAACCATTGGTTCTCAGACAGCCTTTCAGAGTTAATCTGTTTGAGAAATAAAATGTGGGCACAAGCTAGATTCTCCAACTCTTCTGCTGATTGGACTGCATTTAGAACTGTTAGAAACAAGTGTACTTTGATGATTAGAAAGTCTAAATCTGACTTTTATTTGAAATCAATCACAGAAAACTTAAACAACCCTTTAAAGTTTTGGAAAACGGTTAAATCTTTGTCGGGTGCATGTGTGACCTCAAACCTCCCTGAACAGATTCTCAGTGGTCCAGAGGAAATAAAAGACAAAGCAGCCATAGTCAATCAGTTTACTAAACACTTTATTCAAGCAGGATTCTTATTTGATCAAACCGTAAATAAATCCGTCCCATGCCCTGCCATGTCAGCATCTGAAAATGTAAATTGGGAATGTTTTAATTTTAAACCCATTTCAGTATCAGAAGTTCATAAAGCCCTCAGAGATCTTGATCACAAAAAGTCAGCAGGTCCAGATAATTTGGATCCCTTTCTGTTAAAAGTAGCAGCTGATATTATTGCTGAGCCTATAGCGCATATTTTTAATCTGAGCCTTCTTTCCAACTCCATTCCCAAAAGTTGGAAAGCAGCCTATGTCCTCCCTTTACATAAAGGTGGAGACCCATCAGAACTGAGTAATTACCGTCCAATATCAAAACTCTCTGCTCTGTCAAAGATCTTGGAATCATTGGTGAATGTACAATTAAAACAGTATTTAGCTGACCAAAACATTTTAAATAATTTTCAGTCAGGGTTCAGAAGTGGCCATAGCACTATCACTGCTGCTACTTTAGTGATAAATGATATTATTGGGGCCTTAGATAAGAAGCAACATGCTGCTGCATTATTTGTTGATCTTTCTAAGGCATTTGATTCAGTTGATCATGGATTGTTATTGACAAAATTACGTTCAATTGGTTTAAGTGAGAAGGCTGTTGCATGGTTCCAAAATTATTTTGTAGATCATACTCAATGTGTTTACACTGAAGGTTATAAATCAGATTTTCTTGAGATAACCAAAGGTGTCCCTCATGGATCAATCTTAGGACCCATTCTGTTTTCAATTTTTATAAATGATTTGGATAGAGATGTTCAAGCCAAATTACATTTATACGCTGATGATACAGTGGTTTATACCCAGGCTTCCACCATTTTAGCAGCAGTGCAGGAACTTCAGATTGCATTGCAAAGCACATTATTGAGTCTAAAACTGGTTTTAAATATACAGAAGACAAAGTTTATGGTCTTCTCAAAAGCTCGAGCACAGCTACCTGACAACTGTGGCCTATTTTCTTTAGATGGGAAATCAATTGAGAGAGTGTCTGCATACAAATACTTGGGGATATGGATAGATGAAAAGCTTTCCTTTAATGAACATATTACTGTTTTAGTCAAGAAACTTAAGGTCAAGCTTGGCTTCTATTTTAGAAACAAATCTTGTTTTACTTTTAGTGCTAAGAAGAAACTTGTGGAAGCTACTTTTCTGTCTGTCATTGATTATGGAGATATATTGTACATGCATGCTGCATCTTCCATCTTGCGTCATGTAGATTCAGTTTACCATGCATCACTACGATTCATAACAAATACAAGGTCACTCACCCATCACTGCATTCTTTATGATTTAGTTGGTTGGACATCACTTAAAATTCGTCGACAACAGCACTGATATCTTTATTTATAAAGCTATACTTGGCAAACTTCCACTGTACCTCTATAACCTCCTCTCTGTCTGCTCTGGTACCTATCAGCTACGCTCCTCGAAGTGGTTGCTTTTAAACATGCCACGAGTTGCAACCGAATTGGGAAAAACTGCTTTCTCTTATTCAGCACCTTGGGGGTGGAATAATTTACAAAAAGAGCTACAGTTAGAAACCCTTATGTCCATTAATGAATTTAAAACTTCTGTAAAGAGTGTTGTGATGGAGACGTGTTCTTGTTTTTCTTGAGTATCACTGTGTTCTTAACTTAACTTATTTGTGTTCTTAACTTCTTTTATCATGAAACTGTAACCTGGTGTTTATTATGTATGTATTTGTTGTGATTTGGCTGCTACCTTGGCCAGGTCTCTCTTGTAAAAGAGATTCTGAATCTCAATGGGATTTCCTGGTTAAATAAAGGTATAATATAATAATAATTTATGATGAAGTAATCATTTAAGTGATGATACTACAAAATAGTTATTCTCATTTTTATTTTTTCGTAGTTTTTCTCTCGAGTTTTCTACAGATCCCCATCACTCCCTTGCGTACCCCATTTTGAAAACCTTAAAAAAATGGGCCAAGCTTTAATTATTGGCCAGGAAATTAGCCAAACTTAAGCAAATGCGTTATTTAAATTCAGCTGTCTGATAAAAACACCACAGACAGAATGAAGTTTCTGTCCGAATATGGGAAGTGGTGTGTGTGTGTGTGTGTGTGTGTGTGTGTGTGTGTGTGTGTGTGTGTGTGAGGTGATGAATCACAATGAAACACGAGTTGCATGGTGAAGCCCCAGACCAGTGACTTTAAAAATCTGCTGAGAAATAATATATGACTCTCACAGTGAAACACGAGGAAGAGAAGTCAGATGCTGGTACTGGTGAGATGGTTCAAGTGAAAGCTCATTTAAAGGGGGGGTTGATTGCGGTATCACTTTTTTCATTTTAAATAGTGTGTAATGTTGTTGATGGTGCATTAACAGTATCTGCAAAGTTACAGCGCTGAAAGTTCAATGTAAGCAGAGAACCAGGAAGTGTAAACGCCTACAAAAACGACTGGATTGGGACTACAACGGGTTATGGTACGTCACTAACCCGCACATTTGCATCAACCACTCCCTTCGGAATATGCAGGAAATGGCATGCGCATATTTCTGCAGCACGTCGAGTGAGTTGTGTTCACCCAGCTGACAGGTCTTCTGTGTTCGAGCTTCCCACGGATGTTACTTTGTCAACAATGGATACAATTTATGTTTGATTATATTCCTGAAAATGACGATCGTAATCTAGCTCTCTGTGCTGCGCATTTTACGGAAGACAGCTTCCAGAATCTCCACGAGTTCAACACCGGATTCAACAAGAAACTGTTACTAAAATATGAAGCAGTTCCGACTTTAAAACCAGAGGCAGCAGTTGTTGGGCCACAACCTGTAAGTAGGCTAAGACTTAATCGTTTTAAATGTATTTCCATTATAATTCCAGACGTAACGTTAGCCTGTGTTTTATTTATGTTTTATTTTTTCAAAATGCGCTGGCTTTATAGCCACTAGGCTACTAGTTATGCTAGTATTTTGTGTCTACGACAAACGCGTACAAACATTATGGAACTGAATTTTGTATAAGTACTAATGTTGTAAACGTATTTTTCATGTATATATGCTTTATGACGTTATTTTCGATTTGATCAAGAATGTAAACTTGCCACCGCTGTTTGTGTTTAACATTAGTAGCCAGTCAGTTGCTATTGTGTAAACCAAACGTGTATATGGTTAAAAAATGTCAAATTATCATTCAGAAACGTTTATTAAGAGCCGTGTGTGGTGTGGTTCTGTTTGACTCGCTTCATCGCGGCTTTCTCGGTCTGATTCTGCCTCACTGATACTGCAGTTCGACACCATTATTTACATCTGGACCGGAGCTGGCGTTTCCCCGTTAAGGTAATAGGCGTTAACCTTCCGGACAACGTGAGCGACATTTTAGCCAATCACAACACACCCGCCCAAACGAACCAATCTGAGCCCACGACGTGTTTCTGAGGGAGTGTTTTCATAGAATCAGGAAGTTAACCGCTCGTTCAGGGGACAGAGGAGAGCGCGGCTGACAATAAAGGTGAAGTTTATGAAAAATAAGACTTTAAAAACAAATACATGTTATATTGCACCCCATAAACACATTCATGCAAAGAAAAAAAGCAGTAACCCCCCCCCCCCCCCCCTTTAATGATTTAGAGTACATGCAAATAGAGCAGAACAGCTTACTTCCACAACTGAAAGTTACCTAAAGACGACAAGATAATGCCCAAACTGTACAGATGTGTACCCTAAATTGAATATTTGGTCTCACATTAAACTATATTTTCAACTACTCAACTGTTTGAAAACATTGAAGAGCTCAAATCCCTGTAAAAACTGTCTGCATCATGGCTGAAACATTTAAAGCTTGCTAATGTACAGTATTTGTGCAATTCCTGCTAATTTCCTCTGATTTGTGAGAATATTCAAAGACCAGTACATATATTGTGTCATATATTTATTTTTTTTTTGGCTTGGTCATTTTTTTCCCCATTACGTCTGCACAACCTCTTGAACACACGAGTGTGTGTTGTGTTCCTCCTCGTGCGTCCAGTCACATTACCTAATTAATATTCATGAGCTAAACCTGCGCCATAGTAGGATTCGACTTCCGGTTAGAGTTCCCAAACGCCCTCTCATGACGTCAGTAATAGTATAGTAGCGCTTAACTTTTCAAACGGGACCCAAACACACAGTCACACACACACACACACACACGGGCATTGGAGCGGTGGTTTACTGTATCGGATTATCTGTAGTTTTAATTCGCACGGACGTGTCTATTTAAAGAGGACGTCTTCAAACACCAGTCTGGATAATAACTTACAGCAACATTTAATGCCGCAAGTGGATGATGTTTTTTCCTAAACGTCGCACTGGAATATGTTTCTAAATGCGATGAGATGGTGATATTCAGCGCTTAAAATTCCTGTTGTTCCAGTAGCGCTAACGTTACTCCTCCAGGCGCAACATGTGTTTCCCTTACGCCAGTAATTGTGACAGCAGCCGGACTGCCATATAGCTTTGATACATTATCTTTGGTAATAATACATGATATCTGTGCGCTTGTTAAAATGATCTCGGAGGAGAGGAGCAATCACATCTCTAAACAAGCTCTCGGCTTCCCCGTGGGGTTGTTGATCCGCTCGCCCAAGAGACGCCTGGCGATGCTGACCCGAAAGCCGAGCAACGGATCTGTACAGTGAGTTATTAATATACACTCCTGCATTCATTTACTAACAACTATAAATATGTATTTACGGGGATTTAACATGTATGTGACAATCATGGCATTAGATAAGAAAATAACAAATCAAGTGCCATTTATTTATTATTATTATTATTATTTTATTCATTATTTTCTTCACAAAAACACGGATATAGAGAATGCTCATTGACCTGGAAAACGCTGCTGTAAAGTGATAGAAATTACTGTAGCCTACATTTGAGACTATATTGCTATATTTAAGTTACTGCAATCTGCAATGACAGAACAACAAGTGTGAATGGGGATAACTAGGATTTGGATAACTCACTTTTTATTGTATACGTTGCAAATTTAGCCATCTTTTAGTATAAGTATGTTACATAAAAAACCTACTGAATTTCACACAAAAGAATACCTTAAAATAATATGATTATTATAATAAATTCATTTTTAACGTTACTTAAACTATTAGTTTGCATAAACTAACGATAAATGATAGTTCTACTGCATAATTAATATTAATGCTAATTTCTACATTTTCCGACACATTATTATTACAATCAAAAGTTTGTTCTGTTAACATTTGCTAATGCACTATGTGAACAAAGTGTATTACAAAGGTTATTATGCTGTAAATATTTATTGCTCATTGTTCATGTTAACTAATTAATTAACAAATGTTAACAAAAGAGACCATATTGTAAACTTTAATACTTTTTCATATTTAATATTTATACTTAAATTGTGAATTTATTTGATGTAATATATTATCTAGGCCTATGTATAGTTTTTGCCTTTATAAAGTGTTGATTCCTTTGTTTGTGAGGAAAAATACAAGTTTAAAGATCTTTTAAAAGCGCAACCTTTGAGTTTATGATCAAATCGTGTAGAGTATATGTTGCTGAGTATCTGTCAGTCATTTTACATTATAACCAACAATTTAAAGATAAAATAGATGCAAGTTTAAGTTGATATGCAATGTAACTGTAGACATAGTATGATAAGTGTCTCAAATCTTAAAGGGATAGTTCACTTTGAAATTAATTTTTGGTGTGTTTAGCTTACCTCAAGGGCATCCAAGATGTAGGTGTCTTTGTTTCCACAGTATTTTCAATTTTGATATTTTTTGGTCAAACCGTTCTTGTCTGTCATTCATATAATGGAGGTCTATGGTCACCACCTAATAGAGCATGCACAGAGAAGTCCAAATTAAACATGATTTAATGACTCGTAAATGTAAGTACACGTTGATGGCCTAAGTGTGTGTGAGAAAACGAACAGTATTTATATCGTTTTTACCTCTTGTAATCACAACCACGTCCAACTGATCTGAGTTCATTAAATCATGTTTAATTTGGACTTTTCTGTGCATGCTCTTTGAGGTGGTGACCATAGACCTGCATTATATGAATGACAGACAAGAACGGTTTGACCTAAAAATATCAAAATTGAAACTTAAAAGACACCTACACCTGCAGACGAGTGAAACCGTCTTCTTCCCAGGGGTTTGTATTTGATCTGCCGCCTATTAAACTCAATCTGCCATTGTTGCATCTGAAGTGGAGTGTGTGCGGATGTGCTGTTAACGGTGTGTGTGTGTCTGGCAGGTCCAGCGCGTCTGACAGCACGGCTCAGTCTGTGGAGAGCACCGGAGTCAGGCAGCCGGCCAAGAGCAAGATACGCAGACACAACAACAAGCTGACCACGGTCTTCAACCGCAGTCCTGTCCTGCCAAACGGCCGGACGCTGGAAGCGCACGTGGCGGATGATCCCGCAGAGCTGTCCAGTCAGAGGACTGTCCCAGGGATACTCAAGATATTTGGCAGTGACATTTGTCAGGGGACCAACTATAAGAGCGTTCTGGCCACCGGTCACTCCAGTGCCAAAGAGCTCGTCAGAGAGGCTCTGGAGAGGTGAGGGGTCAGATGAGTGTTTGATTGGATGTGAGGGTTGCATCTCTACACTCTTACAAATAAAGTGTGTTTTTCACAGAGAAGTACCTTTTTGGGTTCTCCAAAGAATCTTTCCGTGAACAGTTCTTAAAGGAGTAGTTCACTTTTAAACAAAAACTTTTGCTGATAATTTACTCACCCCCATGTCATCCAAGATGTCCATGTCTTTCGTTCTTCAGTCAAAAAGAAATTAAGGTTTTTGATGAAAACATTCCAGGATTTTCTACATATAATGGACTTCAATGGGAACCAAATGGTTCAAGGTCCAAAAGACAGTTTCAGTGCAGCTTCAAAAGGCTTTAAACGACACGATGAATAATGGTCTTATCTAGGATCCTTTGAGTCATGACTCGAAAAAAGATTTGTTCATTTTGATGAACGAGTTCGAACAGGAGAGTCACGAACGCTCATCACAGAACAGAGCAAGGCGACCATTTGTGCTTATAAAACTTAAAGTTTTTTATTTATTTATTAAATGGCCGATCGTTTCGCTAGATAAGACCCTTATTCATCGTCTGGTGTCGTTTAAAGCCTTTTGAAGCTGCACTGAAACTCTCATTTGGACCTTGAACCGTTTGGTTCCCATTGAAGTCCATTATATGGACAAAAATCCTGGAATGTTTTATCAAAAACCTTCATTTCTTTTCGACTGAAGAAAGAAAGACAAGGATATCTTGGATGACATGAGGGTGAGTAAATTATCAGCAAAAGTTTTTTTTTAAAAGTGAACTACTCCTTTAAAAGGACTATTTTTAATGATCTTAAGAACTTTTTCTACCATAAAGAACCTTTACAGGATGGAAGAGATCCATGGATGTTAAAAAAAGGTGGTTCAGGATTTTGCACATCGGGCCTCATTTCCAAGTGAGCTTTAATGTTATTTATCAGTGGAGACAGTTTTCAAAAATGTTCATCTAGTCGTTCCAGTTGCATTGTTCGCTGGTGCTAGGCTAGCACGAGTCAATGGTAACTGCTAGCCTACCATTAAAAACAGTTTTACCCAATCCACAGTACACCAAAAGCAAATAAATTATAACGCCAGACTATCCATGACTATCCGTCTGTTGAGAGAATAATGTTAGAAATCAAAGTATACAAAATATTTTCGGTTTCTGAAATTTCGCTGCATCATTACTTCAAACCCAAGGCCAGAAATGCTTGCAACCTCAAGTCACTGTTCACGTCCACTGTCCCTTGATGTCCACTGTGACATGACTTGTTAATCCAGCTAGTGAGTTCAACTGAGCTTTTCTTTGGTCTCACAGGTACTGCTTGGAAAAGGAAGACTCCAGTGAGTATGTGCTCTGCGATGTGATTGGTCAAACCGGGGTGGACAACGAATGGAAGACGGAGTGCATGCGGGTGGTCGGCGACCATGAGAAGCCCCTCATGTTGCAGTCGCTCTGGAAACCAAAAGAGGGATTTTCCAGGCGTTTCGAGATCCAGAGAAGAGCCAGCGTGGAGGCGCAGAGTGCCAAGAATACCGACACCATCACTGCAGGTATTGCGGCAATATCGACTTCTCTGAGCGAGTGTGAGCGGCACTTTCAGTAGTTTAAAAGGATAGTTCACTTCTAAATAAACTTACCTCAAGGTGTCTTTGTTTCCGCAGTATTTTGAGTTTTATATTTTTAGGTCAAACCGTTATTGTCTGTCAGTCATATAATGCAGGTCTATGGTCACCACCTCAAAGAGCATGCACAGAGAAGTCTAAATTAAACATGATTTAATGACTAGTAAATGTAAGAACACATTGATGGCTTAAGACGCGAAACAAGCGGTTTGTATGAGAAAACGAACAGTGAGAAAACTAACAAAAACTTTATAATTCTGTGAGTAGTGAGTACTCATCACGACTATAATGATAACAATGACAGAGAAAATGTTATAATTCTGTGAATAGTGAGTACTCATCACAACTATAATGATAAAAATGAGAGAAAACGTTATAATTCTGTGAATAGTGAGTACTCATCACGACTATAATGATAAAAATGAGAGAAAACGTTATAATTGTGTGAATAGTGAGTACTAATCACGACTATAATGATAACAATGAGAGAAAACGTTATAATTGTGTGAATACTGAGTACTCGTCACAACTATAATGATAACAATGAGAGAAAACGTTATAATTGTGTGAATAGTGAGTACTCGTCACGACTATAATGATAACAATGAGAGAAAACTTTATAATTCTGTGAATAGTGAGTACTCGTCACGACTATAATGATAACAATGAGAGAAAACGTTATAATTGTGTGAATAGTGAGTACTCGTCACGACTATAATGATAACAATGAGAGAAAACTTTATAATTCTGTGAATAGTGAGTACTCGTCACGACTATAATGATAACAATGAGAGAAAACGTTATAATTGTGTGAATAGTGAGTACTCGTCACGACTATTATGATAACAATGAGAGAAAACTTTATAATTCTGTGAATAGTGAGTACTCGTCACGACTATAATGATAACAATGAGAGAAAACTTTATAATTCTGTGAATAGTGAGTACTCGTCACGACTATAATGATAACAATGAGAGAAAACGTTATAATTGTGTGAATACTGAGTACTCGTCACGACTATAATGATAACAATGAGAGAAAACGTTACAATTGTGTGAATAGTGAGTACTCGTCACGACTATAATGATAATGAGAGAAAACGTTACAATTGTGTGAATAGTGAGTACTCGTCACGACTATAATGATAAAAATGAGCGAAAACGTAATAATTGTGTGAATGGTGAGTACTCATCACGACTATAATGATAACAATGAGAGAAAACGTTATAATTGTGTGAATAGTGAGTACTCGTCACGACTATAATGATAACAATGAGAGAAAACGTTATAATTCTGTGAATAGTGAGTACTCGTCACGACTATAATGATAACAATGAGAGAAAACGTTATAATTGTGTGAATAGTGAGTACTCATCACGACTATAATGATAAAAATGAGAGAAAACGTTATAATTGTGTGAATAGTGAGTACTCGTCACGACTATAATGATAACAATGAGAGAAAACGTTATAATTGTGTGAATGGTGAGTACTCATCACGACTATAATGATAAAAATAAGAGAAAACATTATAATTCTGTGAACAGTGTGTACTCAACACGACTATAATGATAACAATGACAGAGAAAACGTTATAATAATTCTGTGAATAGTGAGTACTCATCACGACTATAATGATAACAATGACAGAGAAAACGTTATAATTCGTTTAAAACGTTATAAAACGTAGGGCTGTCAATGTTCCTCTACAATACTATTCGAATTCCATTCCTTATTTTATTTAATATTCGAATAATATTCGAATATTAAATGCTCAAATTGATCCTATTATTAATATTTACCACATTACACATGCTTATGGATCGCCAATGCCACTATAGCATGTGGTTGTTGTTACACGTTCGGTCCACTAGAGGACTTCTAATACACATTTTATTCATGCCGATATGGTTGAAGTGCTTCCAATGGTTTTCGGCTGATATCGCTGCGAAAACGCCACCAACAATTCGGAAACAAATATCGTTCTTTTCCGTTCCAACAAGCTCGATGCGCACCGAATCCGTTGAGATATTGGCGCCGCTTGGGGGCCGCTTTTTACGTCGTTAAACATTTACATTTTTGACAGTTGTTATGATGATTTACCGTGGATAACCTGCACACTTGTGTTACGATTCAAAAACTTGATTGTTCATCAGACGAAACAAAGGCATTTCATTTTTCACATACGTCTAAGCCAGGACGACGAAAAGGCAAGATTGCATATAAAAGAATATTTTTAAAATATACATTTAAAAGCAATATTCGAACAGTAACTTCAGCATTCGAATAGTATTTGATTTTTTCTTTTTTATATTCGAATTATAGTCGGATTTCGGAATTCGTTCCAACAGGCCCTACTGTGAATACTGAGTACTCATCACGACTATAATGATAACAATGATAGAGAAACAATATCGTTTGTTGGTTTTTTTACTATAAAGACATTGTCAGCCAATCAGAATCAACCTGCCTTTAATCAACTTGAGCTTTTAAAGACACAACAGCACCATTCTTACAATAAACGAAATGGTTATTGTGTACTGGTGTGCACTCTAATAGAGTTATCGGCTTTGGTGTGAACGTGCCTTTAGAGATGTTTTGACTGGCTGACCTTTGATCTATGTTCCAGTTGACACAATTTAGGAATGTTTTAACAGTCTGAGGTACCTCGTAGCTTATCCCAACAAGGGCTCGTCAGCGAGAAGCTTGGTGAAATTGCTCTCTCAGAAGTGTGTTTTATTGGGATAGGCCTATCAGCACTCCACTGTGCTTTCCCACCGCGCTCCGGACGCCTACATCCAAATGGCCGCTTGTTTTCCTTTTCTGAGCGTGTTTCCTGCACTCTTGAGGGGTTTTTTTGGCGCGGGCTGTGCTGTTCCACAGCGTTCTCTTGAGAATCGGTGACGGGAGGGAAGCTGTATGTTCTGGCAGAACAATGTAGACGACCGCCCATTTCCACAGCTGATAACGCCCAGAGTGCCAATGGGTGTGAAAGCCTGACCTCTGAGAACCTTTCACAGCACTCCAATGCTGTCTATGTTACATCACCACCAAAGAGTCATCTTATAGCCGAGCACCTGATTTACAGCTATATTTAGACGAATGTATGCAAGCATTATCTCAAAGCTTTTAATAGTATTTACCTCATCATTTTAGGCAGTTATGACATTGCTCAGGCAGTAATAAGTCTGACTAAGCCATAATCAGTACTATTATCCTCTTCAGCAAATGTGCACCATATTTTATGAGAATGTACACATTTTTATTTCATTTGATCCCCTAGGCCTCAATGCGCAGGCTCGAAAACTGCTGCACGCCCGTTCGCGGGTCACCTCCCTGTTCGTGGATGGGACGAATGAAGGGGTGGATGCTCTGGGGATCTGGAGGAGCTTGAGTGAAATGGATGTCTCCACTATGGGAAAAGAAGCCAGTGAGACCCATAATGCACCTCAGCTGGAGGATCCAGAGGCAGAGGCGGATAAAGAGGCTCACCGCCTCAACGCAGAGAAAGAGGAGACGGAAAGCAGCGATGACAACAACACGCAGTACTCCATCCACCTGCCCTTTGATTTCCCATATTTCCTTCTGCTGCAGGGATACAGCCACAGACAGGTAGGACAGTGGCTCTTTGGACCTTTTTTTGGATTAGGGTGCTAGATATGCTTCTGAAACTATAAGTGATGCCGGGCTCAGACTACTCAATATCTTTCTGTCTGTTACGATAGCAGCTGTTGGATTATGTGATTTTAACTCCTAAATTCTTGTAATTTCTTCGACAAGATGTCAAAAACACGTTGCTTTCCGACCAATCATCTTTTGTCGTCTTATATGATGTCATCGAGAAGGCAGTACTTGCGAGAGCGTGAGGCCGTGTGTCCACCAAAGCGTTTTCCACGCGCCTGGCGTGTGTTTTCAGTTGCTTTCAATGGGAGCGCCGCGTTTTTTAAACGGCATGAGCGTAACGAGGCGGTTTTTTTTCGCGCTGAAGCGCCGAGCGCCAAGCGCCAAGCGTTTTTTTACTGGTCGCTGAGAGTTGAAAAATGTTCAACTTTGTATAAAACGCAGTGCTCATCATTGTCACTTTTTAACCACCCATCCAATCACAGTGGAGGAGGGGCGGGACTAAACCACACCGGCCAACTGTCACAAAATTTTTTCTCTTTCTGTACAACGACATCAACCAGCAGAGCTAACCGAACAAAATTGCTGAAAAATATTTTTTTAGTATGAAACAAATTATCTGCGAAATCAGTTACTGTATCATAGCAACGAAACGTGTCAACGGAAAAAAAACACTGTGCTGCCAAAACGGAGTCTTCAGCAGAGCGTCTGGCGTTTTCTGCTGGCTAAAAATGCTTAGCTGGACACACAGCCTTATGCCTCTGAAACTGTAGGAGATGCCGGGTTCAGACTACACGATATCTTTTTTGTTATGATAGTAGCTGTTGGATTATGCGATTTTTGACTCCTAAATTCTTGACGTTTCTTCGACAAGAAACATATCAAATACACGTTGGTTCGCAACCAATCATCTCTTGCCATCTTTTATGGTGTCATCGAGAAGGCGGAACTAGCGAGAGCATTAAACAAACAATCTTTGTGTTAGCCTAATGCTAATTCCTGTACTCTCCATGTTGCTGAAGCTCCTCTACTATTGTTTGCCAGTATTTGTGTTGTTTCACTCTGTTGTGGTCATTCCTCAAGGAAACATCATAAAGTTAGGAGCATTGTTGCCACAGCTCCATTGCGTAATTCCACCTAGACGTAGCAGTACCACCGTCTCTCTTTCGTTTCCCCATGTTTGAAAGCTGTGTATGGAGGAGCTTCTGCGCTCCTATTGGTCAATGTCACAGATGTGACGAAACCTGTCGTGGAGGGCTTAAAAAGTGAAACATGCTAGTTTTTTAGTCGTGATGTCGTGGAGCGTCGCAGATGCCATCTCGTTGTTGTAATCCGCTATAACACGCTATACAAGATAAAACAATCAAATTCTTGCGTCCTCACGGCCATTGTTGTTTACGAATCACCATGACACCCTACAACAAACATTGCGCCAAAACACCATGTTGTCTGAACCCGGCTTAAGACAACCACAGGTTTTTCTGTTACAAGTACTCTTATTAAGGGTTAGGATTTTTACCTGCAACCTTAAAGCTAAAGAATCGAACTTTGGAGCGCAGCTCTTCCCACACAATTGGCGTTATGAACATTGGTAATTTATCAAGTCACGTGGATCAATGCATTTTGCCATGGTGAAATGGCGTGATCCGCAAGTGTTCGCTAAATGTTGGGAAGAATCCTCACACTCACTTGCTGCCGCATCCATAGATATGCTAGTAGCGTAGCATTGTTTGCTAATGCAATCAATTAGGGTCAAATTGGAACCAAATGCAAGGGCTAGGGACCAAAATATCATAAAGTGTTGAGAAAATTGAGAGTATAGGCTCTTTTTATTAAATTTGTTTTTAGCAAAATATTGTTTATTTATTTCAACCAATACACAAACTTAGGTTTGAGGCTCTTTTTCTTTTTTTTCAACAAGGACTCAAGTGTAAAGACCCTTGAAGAATAATTATCTGGCAGCAGAGAATTTGAGAATGAGGATTTAACTTTGTGACAAAAGTCATTGTGTCTAGTCTTGGCACAGCATTACACATCAGTTGCTGTTTCACTGTTATTTGTTGCCTTTTTTGTTCTTTTAGCCTTGAAATCTTTCCAGCCGCAGTCTGAGATACTTCACATGTTTCGTATAATGGTCAAAAATCGCAATATTTGTCAAAACGATTATTCTAATGTTCTTTGTGTATTCTGCTTATACAAACCCAACTCATTTTTGCTGTTTTATTGTACACAAATCAAAGGCAACACAGTATCCCTGACAGCAGATCTCAAACCTTATGTAAGACATTGGCACAATCATCCCGTGTTGTTGACAGTGGTGTAAAGTCTTGACTTAATCTGGAGCCACTCAAGAGAGAGAGTGTGTGTGTTGTTTTGTATGGTAGTTTTCTAGGATTAGCCACCAGGTCAGAGCAACAGGATTTGGACAGGCAGGTGGACATATGGACGACAGATGATCCGTGTGTCTCAAGGCATCCTGAGAGAGTTTAAGATGCCGCAACACGCCAAAGTGCGTGAGGCACACATTAAGAGCACACAGAATCTCAAAAGCCCTTAATAAACCTAGAGAGCCAACAGATTAAAGGCAACAGAGAAGGAAAAATAGACTGAGGGACGTTTTCTCACGTCCCAAGTCCACTTTTTGAGTTCTTTTTTGCATTAAAAGTGTGCTTGTGCCATTTGTTTCCATCACAGAACCAATATACCATGACAAATCAACACTGTAAAACCTAACCGTAATATTTACTCAATTAAGTTGAGTTCACTGCACTCAAATAATACTGAAATTGAAGTGGCTTGAATGACTGAAACAGAACTCAAACTGAATGAGTTATAGAGATCCCAGAATGATAAATGAATAATATAGTTAAGTTAATTAATCATCAATTAAGTGATGATTGCTCATTACTGATGAACACCTGCTGTTAGCAACCAGAATCACTGAAGGAAAGAGAAACACAAGAAATGCAAGGTTTAAGGTGGTCACCATGATGGAGATCAGCGTTTGCTTTAGTTTGGGCTCTTGACCCTTGATAATTCAGTTCAAGTTTTTCTTTGGCTGCTGTAAATGAGTGTTTTAGGCACAAAAGTCAAGGAAAAGTAAGATCGGATGATGGTCAAGGTTTGATGATGACAATCATCACTTAATGACTTGATTCACTGATCTCAATTTTAGAGTCTAATCTCTGATTATGTTATTAGTTGTATTCAAAAATAGATTCTACAACATAAGAACTAGAAATGTTATGACTGATCTGATTTTACAGAAAATGTAAATCATTACCAAAACTAACAAAGATATCAGCATATGAATCTCAACAATGATTACCATTTAAAAATGATTCATACTGCAATGCACGCTGGGTACTACCATAATACAAACCTTATACATGGCTCCCAGCATGCATTTTTTTAATGGTCACCATTGTTGAGATGCATATACTGATTCTTGATGTCTGTGTAAGTCAGCATGATGCCATAGAGGTGTTTTTTAAATCTGATTCTAACAACACTGGGCCTTGCAGCAGAATCACAGTTCTTTTATAATGAATAATATAAGTTATATATCACATCTTTAATCAGAGAGCATTATCTAGAAAAGACCAGAGAATCAAGACACTAAATGATGATTCATTATTCCATAAATCAAAACAATATTTTCTTTTGGCTTTTGTGCCATAACAAATGTGTTATATAAACACTCTGTTACAGCAGCCAGAGGAAAACCTGGTGTTATAAACCTGGTGTCAGAGGTCAAGAGCCCAACTAAAGCAAACACTGACCACAATCATGGTGTCTTTATATGAAACTCAATAAATCATCTTCATCTAAACCTCTGTTCATTCACAATAACAACTTCTGTAGACGCATGATAAAAGTCAATCTGGTTAGTAATAAGTGAAGCTGGTAATGCTGTTTGTGGAGTTGTGGAGTTGCTCTGCTGAGATCTGGAGAGATTTAAGCATGTTATCTTCAGTTGATTTCTTCTAATATTGTGGTTGGAATTCAGTTTTTGTGTTTCTCGTTCCTTCAGTGATGTTAACAGCAGGTGTTCATCATTATTGCTCAACAATCACTTAATTAATCACTTATTTAATCACTTAATTTCTTGACTGCAATATCTCCTTTTAGTGAACTCAATTGAAATAATTTCAGAGTACTCATAACTATTGTTTTTGATAAACTTGCATGAATTTAGGCAATCAGTTTCTTTAAATGTAATGAGTTAGTTAAACTCATTAGATTTGACTTTGTGTGTGATTGTGTTCATTGAGTTCATTTCAAGTTTGTCATTTCACTGTTTTTACTCAATAAAGTGAAGTTTCAGCTATATACAGTATTAAATGCAATGTAAAGTTTAATTATGTTTTAAGAAATATTACTGTTTTAGTGAACTCGAATAAAATAAGCTCAGAGTACTCATAAATATTGTTTTTATAAACTTAAATGAATTGAGGCAATCGGTTTCCTCAAATGAAATGAGTTAGACTAACTTGTTGGGTTTAAAATGACAATGGTGTAAAAACGGACTACTGTAGTTTTTCTAGTGTTTGAACATTTTAAACATCTCTGTGGAAAACTGGAAAAGCCACACGTTTTCAGAGACAGGAAATGTGCTACCCGGCTATTTCTCACAGTCAGTGTTGCTGAGTACGCATTGTCAAGGGTGTGTGAGTTTTTGCATGTACACACTAAACTGGAAAACTGCAACCTTAGAACATAACCACATTTTTTAGCCTTCTCAATGCGAAAAAATTCACAGTTGAAACTGTTGAATGTTCAATGATAATCCATCTACAGTTGATTGGATTGTGAAAAGTGGGCATTATATACCAGAACGGAGACTAATCGCATATCATAACATAATAATTTGTTAAAAGATGAAGACAAACATTTAATTCGCTTGCTTGGAACATGCATGGGAGAGTGGAATAAACAAGTTTGAGGTTATAGCAGTAATTATATGAGTGTTGTCTCGTTAAAATGCTGAACTATAATCAAGAGTAAAAACTCCAATGGCATGAGGATATGTTCAGCACTGCAGTTTACTGTAGGTAATAATCAGCATTGTTTACTTAGCCTGTGGTCAGTCATCATGGCAGAAACACAACTCACTCTGCCACGCTGTACAGTTTCTCTTTATTGTTTATGTTCTTTGTCCCTTGTGTCTCTACATTTTTAGCTGGAAATCTATTTCTTTAGCACAATGTCTTTTCTCCCATCATAGAGTGCAACAGTCGGGTTCCGGAGTAAACACTCCATTCATTTTCAGGGAAATATGTTTTTAATGCTAACTTATAAACCGCTAAAGACAGCCCTACTGTGAGATATGAGGTTGTTAATCTATGGTATTTGCTTCAGTTGTAGCTGCCAGCCTGCATAAATTCAACTTATTTTTTAAAATAATCATGTTCAGCAGCAGAATTAGTGGGGAAAAACTACATTACCCATAATGCTGTGAAGAAAGTTCACCAATCAGAGAGTCGACACAAACAAAACGCACGCTTTAGCTCCGCCTACTCCCATGAAGCACTGCGAATGACTTTTGTTAGATTGTAGTTATTTCCCTCACTAAGGCCGCCGTTAAGTACACAGTCTTGTACCTCTGAATTTGTGTCTAATTTTCATTGGAATCAAAGTTTGTAATGCTGTGATTCACATCTTAGCTGGTTGGCTTGTTTCATGCTTTATGGCACTTTAGCAAAGACCTTTTTAAAAAATCCCCATAGGAGAAATCAATGGAAAAAATAAACGCTAAAAAGGTGGATGTCACTCTTTAACACTGTACAGCAGAAACTCGCAACTTGAAGAGATGTTAAATTAAAAATAAAATATACAAAATACATTCAGTCACATATGGGGTTGTTTTCCCCCCATAGCATTATATTACTGTTGGGATATTTATTCAAGGAAATGTTGATCAAGTGATTTTGATATCAGTGATTTTATACGTTCCAACAGCTAAAGTATAATGAATTATGATGATTATATATTACCAAATGATAATTCATGAAGCATTAATCACTTTTGACATTTACACTGTACCGGCCTTAAACGTGGGCTTTAATTTTGGTCTACTTTAGCTGTGATGGGGTTCTCAGTCCATTTCCACTAGATATGAGTGATGAGTAGAGCATTGTGAGTGACAGATGTTTCACAGACTACATGTTGCTAATGTCAAGCAAGAGGGTTTTAAAAAGGGGTGATTGAGAGTGAGTTTATGGCCTAAAGCAGGTGTTGGGAGATTATCTCTGGTTTAGAGACTTAGAATAGCTCTATGTCAATCACTTATCATTGTGCTGAGAGGCACTTCTTTCAGATCAGAAGAATCATGTGGTTTAGCAGCACAAAGTGGATCAATCTATTAACTGTAGGGTCTGTTTTGACACCACAATAAGCAGATGAAGAATTTAGATAAGAGCATCCTCATACTTCCTTCCTGAACTCTGTTACCATTAGTTGTCCATTCACTGGGATTATATAACACATTGATTCTTGAGACATTGAACAATGCATGCCCCACACCTTTAACTGCCATTCGTTTAGAATATAACAGAGATAATGAAATATGCAGGAAGTTTCACCAACACAAAGGTGAATACAAGTTTTACAGATTCATCCTTTAATCCTAGGTATATAAATCATTTTCCCTCATCCTGTCTTGCCCCGGTCCTCAACCAATAGTGAACTCACTGCTTGATAGTTTAGTTTAAGATTCTATTTTCCTAAAGTTAACTCTCCTGTTTCTTCTTCTAATCTCTTGTCAAGGACTTTCTGATCTATCTGATGAGTGGGAATAGTTGTGTATTTGGCTGCCCCAGTGAATCCTCCACTGGTAAGAATGAGGAGACCCTGAAGATGGACGTCTTACTCTTTGCCCCCGACATCCTACCTCAGCATTGCTGCGTACAGCGCCTAGACCGGGCCAAAGACCAAACTAAGGGCGGCAGTAAGATGCAAACCGTGCTCAGACCCCTCCACAGCGCATCTGTAACACACAACGGCGTCCCTCTTGATGATGAGGTTGAGTTGTTTCCAGGTGACTTGGTTGGGCTCGGTCAGCACTATCTCTTCATGTTCAAGGACCCTACGGCCTCAGGAGCCTTTCAGACCCCGTCCTGGATGGCCACCCTGTGTCCCCCTGCCACAACGTCCCCCTGTAAACTGTGCGGGACGTCTGTCAGGAGGAGGAGGACTCAAAAAATGGCCGCCCGCTGGAGGGACTTGGATGGTAGGGTGGTTTCACTGTCCTATCAGGTGCAACACGAAGATCAAGTCTTGGAGAAGATTCTCCGGATGGTGGATTCAGAAAGGGAAGAAGCCAAACTCACTCCAGCCTTTCTACTATGTCTGTGCATTCAACACTCGGCCACCAGCTTTGAGTTGGTTCACCTTCGGAAATTGCTACTCTCTATCGCCAATCAGATCCAGCTCACCATGTGGGTAAGTGAGAGTTTACTAGGCACAAAAAAGATGTGAACGCATGCCAAAAACAAGAATTGCACACTATTATAATATTGTACCACAGTAATTGTGTGTTTGGACATACCATGGTACCCAAGGTTTAGTAGATTGATAGGGTGTACTATTTCAAGTGTGGAAAGCCCTTCTGTTTATGTTTATAACTCACTATGTGGGCTGGTGGAATAGACTATGAAACAGCCAACAAGTCCACTAACTAACAAGAAAGTACAGTGAATCGCATGAAGCTTTGGAGTAACACATATAAGTCCATGACGTCCATTTAATTTACCAACAATACTGGACACAAGAACTTGTGCCCAGTTTGACACCCCTTTTGGAGAGCTAAAGTAGGTCAATGTTGTCTTCAGGGGATTAAAGGTTGTGGCACACTTAACAGAGCTGTTCTTCTGAGATTCTTCTTTTTTTCCCTCCTCCACAGGAAAGAACAAAAGAACTTGCAGCTCTGCAGCCAGACATGTGAGAGAGCTTATTTCTTCTTGAAACCATTCTTCTTTCACATGCCTCTAAAATAAGAGCAGGGAACTTAAAGTACGACTTTAACTAGTGTATTCTCACTCATGGTGCTGTATATGTTCAATTCACTTTTGTTTTCTTTGTGGTGCCTGATCTCCACCCGGGACAGGGCCACTTGAGCGTGTTGAATATCCAGTACTAAATCTGTCTGCTGACAGACAGCAGTGTTAAAGTGTTTCAGGCTCTGATTGTCTTGAGTTTAAATTGTGAATTTGGCTGGTGTTTTCTATAAGCTGGTATTTTCCTCTCAGTCCACATCCTGATGTTCAGTCATTTCCCTTCATATTGTGGTGAGATTAGTAGTTAAAATGTTGGTATTAAAGAGGAAACTTAACCTAAATTCCTCAATGATTTGAACTTTGATTTGGCTTGCTGCTATTCAAAGTATTGAAATGGGAAAAAAGACAGGTTTTACAAGAATATAGGTGTAGTAAGTTGTTAATCCAGTGACATCATTTGAACATTTAGTTGTTTGGATGGTTGTTTGGTTGGACATTTAGACAAACAGACAAATGTATAGAGAGACAGACGGATGGTTGGTTGTTTGGACAGACAATTGAATAGATGGATGAATGGTTGGTTAGACAGACGGATGCATAAATGGTTAGATATGGTTGGTTATTGCTTTTTTGGTTGGACAGACATGTAAAAATACAGAATGGTTGGTTGGTTGGTTGGTTGGTTGGTTAGAAAAACTAATTGATAAATGCTGGGTGATTGATTGGTTGGACAGACTAATGAATAGGTGTTGGCTGACTAGAGATGGTTGGTTGGATGGGCAGAAATTTTGATGGATGGATGGATGGATGGATGGTTAGACAGAAAGATAAATGGATAGTTGTTTGTTGGGTGGGTTGGATGAACAGACCCATGGTTAGATAGATGGATGTCAGTTGTTGTTTTTTTATGGATATTTTGACTGGTAGGCAAAAAGGTAGATGGATGGTTGGCCTGACAAATGTATGTATCTTTAATAGTTTGTTTGAGTGAGCACGCTTATAAATACTGTATGTGTATATAGATATAAATAGTGTTGGTTGGTTGGTTAGTTGGTTGGACAGATATCTTTATGGATAGACAGCTGGTTGGTTAGTAAGACAGGTGAAGGCATGGTTGTTTATATGGTTGGTGGTTAGACAAATGAATCTGGGCAGACAGGTATTTAGGTGGATTGATGGATGTTTTTTTTTTTTTGGTTGGCCTGATAATTAAAGGGTTAGTTCACCCAAAAATGAAAATTCTGTCAGTATTTACTCACCCTCATGTTGTTCCAACCCCGTAAGACCTTCGTTCATCTTCGGAACACAAATTAAGATATTTAAGATATTAAGATCACTCCTGCATACTAGTCCATAGGCTTCTTGAGGGAATGACAATTGCTGGCATCGAAAAGTCATCAAAGACATCGTTAAAATAGTCCAAGTGACTACAGTGGCTCAATTTTAACTTTATCAAACGACGAGAATACTTTTTGTGCGCAAAAAACAAACAAAAATAAAGACTTTATTTCAACTATTCACTTCCTTCTCCATGAGCCTGTAGTCAGTTAACGTAGTGTGATTGCGTCACACGTAGGCTCACTATTGGCCGATGCTGGTCATGTGTGTGATGCGTGTGATGTACAATAACAGAAGCTTACGCTATTAAACTAGTAACCTGACTCGCGCAGAGAGAGAAATAAACGAATAGTTGAAATAAAGTCGTTATTTTTGTTGTTTTTGCGCACAAAAAGTATTCTCGGCGTTTGATAAACTTAAGATTGAGCCACTGTAGTCACTTGGACTATTTTAACGATGTCCTTTAATGACTTTTCGATGTCAGCAATTGTCATTCCCTCAAGAAGCCTATGGACTAGTATACAGGAGTGATCTTAATATCTTAAATATCTTAATTTGTGTTCGGAAGATGAACGAAGGTCTTACGGGGTTGGAACAATATGAGGGTGAGTAAATACTGACAGAATTTTCATTTTTGGGTGAACTAACCCTTTAATGGTTTGTTGGATAGACTCACACAAGTTTATCCATCTGTCTGTCTGCCTATGTTTTGATAACATGTGAACATTGTGCTCTTTATGCAACAGAAGCTCCAGTGATATGTCAGCAGAGCTGCATGTGTACATGAAGGATCTGATCCCAGGCCTGCAGCCGCTGGTGCTGTGGATGTCAAACTCCATTGAGCTGCTGCACTTCATCCAGCATGAGGTCCCTCTGCTCTTAACATGGAGACAGCAAGACAGACAGGAACAGGACAAAGGTACCAGCCTTGTCTATGTGTTGTCCTAAATATGTATTAGATCGCTGACCTTGTTCGCTCATTGCTTTAGTTATTATTTTACATTTTGATCTTCCAGCCACTGGTAGATCTGTACTTAGAAGTCACTAGCGAATGTACAGTAACATCATGACTCCATCTGCTCAGAATCATTGGATTCTCAAATCCAGTCCACGCGTGCTGCCAGTGAGGAGGCCATGACTGTCCTAGAGGAAGTCATCATGTTCACCTTCCAGCAGTGTGTCTACTATCTCACCAAAGTAAGTATATTAAAGGCTAATAGGTCCAATTAATATATTGTACTATCAAATATAGGTCCAATATTACTAATAGCACTGGCCATTTGGTCCAATATTGTACTGTAGTATATACAGTCACCTAAAGGATTATTAGGAACACATGTTCAATTTCTCATTAATGCAATTATCTAATCAACCAATCACATGGGAGTTGCTTCAAGCATTTAGGGGTGTGGTCCTGGTCAAGACAATCTCCTGAACTCCAAACTGAATGTCAGAATGGGAAACAAAGGAGATTTAAGCAATTTTGGCCATGGCATGATTTTTGATGCCAGACGGGTCGGTCTGAGTATTTCACAATCTGCTCAGTTACTGGGATTTTCAATCGCAACCAATTCTAGGGTTTACAAAGAATGGTGTGAAAGGGAAAAACATCCAGTATGTGGCAGTCCTGTGGGTGAAAATGCCTTGTTGATGCTAGAGGTCAGAGGAGAATGGGCCGACTGATTCAAGCTGATAGAAGAGCAACTTTGACTGAAATAACCACTCGTTACAACCGAGGTATGCAGGAAAGCATTTGTGAAGCTACAACACACACAACCTTGAGGCGGATGGGTTACAATTTGCAAGAGCTCACCAAAATTGGACAGTTGAAGACTGGAAAAATGTTCCCTGGTCTGATGAGTCTGGATTTCTGTTGAGACATTCAGATGGTAGAGTCAGAATTTGGCGTAAACAGACTGAGGACATGGATCCATCATGCCTTGTTACCACTGTGCAGGCTGGTGGTGGTGGTGTAATGGTGTGGGGATGTTTTCTTGGCACACTTTAGGCCTCTTAGTGCCAATTGGGCATCGTTTAAATGCCGCGGCCTACCTGAGCATTGTTTCTGGCCATGTCCATCCCTTTATGGCCACCATGTCCCCATCCTCTGATGGCTACTTCCAGCAGGATAATGCAACATGTCAACATACAACATACAACAACATACATACAACATACTAAAATGGCCCCCACAGTCACCAGATCTCAACCCAATAGAATATCTTTGGGATGTGGTGGAACGGGAGCTTCGTGCTCTGGATGTGCATCCCACAAATCTCCATCAACTGCAAGATGCTATCCTATCAATATGGGCCAACATTTCTAAAGAATGCTTTCAGCACCTTGTTGAATCAATGCCACGTAGAATTAAGGCAGTTCTGAAGGTGAAAGGGGGTCAAACACAGTATTAGTATGATGTTCCTAATAATCCTTTATGCGAGTGTATATATATTTAATATGTAATGTTTATTTTACATTAAATATGTTCCTCATAGCCCTGAAAGGATGTAAAATTTGTGAAAACAGGACATAACTGCGTAAACAGCATTTTGTACTTCCAGTCTGTCAGCCAAAGTAAAGTCATAACAAGGCGGTGAGATATAGGGATTTGCCACAGCTATTGGTGAGCGAGATAACTTGTCCTCTCTTTCCCAAAGAATCAAAAACAAACACATTAACAGTGTATTTTCTCAAGGCTCAAGTTAATGGCAAATCCCTTCCCCTCTCAGATGAGCTGCGAATGTTTCAGAACATTTATTTTCTTGTTGGGTTTGTCTGTCGCTGTACGTGATGAATGTCTTAAAGGAATACGAAATAGTTATTTTCTGTACATTGTTATTTTCTCAATGGAACATAAGGAGACTTGTTTACTTTTCGGAGAAATATTCCTTTAATCTTTGATGTGCCTCCATGCGGAACCTCTCAAGGAAACCAGTGTTGTTGTGGTTTACTAAAACTAAAACTATTAAAAATCGCTAACTGAAAATGAAAGGGAACATTGTGAAACTCATTCTCCATTATATTACATCAGTTTCGATGGTGCGGAAAAAAATCCGTGCAATGAAGTCACCTCAAATTGAAGACACCTCATATACAAGAAATATGTGACGTGGTGGTTACAGAATAACTTCGTGGATGAATAGTCAGTGGAGAGGTTACGTCCTTCACGGTTCCTAAACTAGATAACAACTGGGAAGTAAGGAGTTAAGCGGCTTTGTAGCAGACAGGAAGGACAGAGTTACCCATCCTCTGCCTGAT